>LPNX010896444.1:478434-489284 GCA_001517045.1 Pseudotsuga menziesii | reverse complement strand
ATTTATTTTTCCAATTCGTGAGCTCCTAGACAGTTTTGGAAACTGCTTTATGCACCTATGGGGGATTTGCTTAGATTTAGTAAGCCTGCTTTTGACCAATTCAAATGGAATCCCAGTGCATTCGAATCTCTCATGTAATTATTTATTGTGGTAGCCTAGGAATTCTCAAGGTTGGCTATTGTACACTTATTCAATACAAATTAGTGTTCTGCTCCATATTCAGTCTCCTTTCTGTGTAATTGGCAATTTTTGTAAGTGTAATTGTTCTAACACCTAGGTTTAATTTCCACACAAAATTAGTTGTGGGATTTGCATAATAACCATGAAGAGAAACTTAAGAACCTATAAGAAAATAATGATCTTCTCAGGAAAAGGATGGAAGAACCACAAGAACTTAATGTTAAACATGTTAAAAATATCATAACCCTTGAACAACAGTTGGAGGATTATCAGTTCATTTTTGTCTCTTCCTCTTTTTCCAAATTAAAAAGGGAATAATTCTAGGAACTGGCTTCCAAAATCCAGCATGACCTGAACAAAGTAATGGTTGGTATTTTTGAATGATTAAATCAAATTTAGGAGACTTACAATGCCTTTGAATGTCAATCTGACCTTATTTATGAGTATAATCAAAGAAACCAAAGCTTATGATGATCTGGTGGACTGCTAGAGGTATATAAAGGATAAACTTGAAGATGTTCCAATCCTAGATAAAATCAAGATGAGGAGAATCAAGATCTCCTTAGAATCTTGCAAGAATGTTTGTGAATCAGAGGATTCCACCATTAAGGATGGGCAGATATCCTACAAGAAAAGATGGTTCACTTCAAAGATCCTGTTAATTTTTTTGGACTTGCCACTAATGGATTTAATTGAAGATGCTCTTCTTTCAAAAATTAAGCTGGAATAATTTGAAAGGGAGTTCTTGAAGACTAAGGAGCAGATCAAGCAACTCAATCATATTCATGTGGCATAAATCAAGGAATGGATTGAGTCACCCCTCAATTCGCAAATGAGGATCAATCTCTTTCTTCGAGAATGGGAAAAATTAAAGAAGAGGGAAGCTGAATTGCTTGTCTGTAAGGCTCAATTGCAACTAGAGTTTGTTGAATGTAAGAACATAGAGGATTTACTAAATGTATTCTCCAAGTGGCAATCTGCCCTTGGAAAATCATGTAACCATATTTTTATGATCCCTAAATCTATGTGGGATTTCTATTTTTTAATATTTGTAATTCTTATTTAAAGAGATTGAGATCTCGTGTAAATGGGATTGAGAATCCACGATCCAAGAGGAAGGATCCTAGAGGACGATATGAGAATAAACCACAAGGGAAAGACTGGAGACACTATGTGTTTGAAGAACTGTGATTTTTTGCACTTTGAATAAATTTAGCTAGTTTCTTTCTGCAATCTCTTGGTTTGTTCATTAAATTTCTTTGATGAATTCTTGGTTATTATTTTATCTATCAGACATCTTCATATGACTTGCACCATTATTGGACACACTAATCTCAGTTTTGATTTCTCGTAACTCTGTTATTTTTTTAATTATGCGTTAAATAAATGTCTTTATTTCATTCATATATATTCAATTGCAACTAATAAACACCTACTCATACTAAGTGTTAGTTTTTCAATTGGCATTTCTGTTAGACAACTATGTGCTTAAATAACCTTTGGATAAAATAATTCAATTGCCATTGCTTTGTTTTATTTAAAGTTGAAAATAATAAATCTGGTTTATATGTTTTTCATATGTCATTTATCTAAATGGGATACTTCATATTATCACCATACATAAGTTTCAATATTAAAACATCTCATTGTCACCTCACACCTTGTAGATCTTCAACAAAGGAAGAGAACACCCAGTTGGATCTATTCACATTATGCTAGTGGAGGCCTTATATCTATAGGAGTCATTCATCCCAAACAACTTGGGGATAGAACCATCTCTGCATGTGAGAATTGATTCATAGTAGGATCTATGATCCAAAGAGATTCTCACAATTCGATATTACACAGAAATTATGCACAAAACAGTAGAAAGAGTGAAAATAGCATACACAAATGTAGTCAATAGTTGAGTTTATTATGAGTTTTCAACGTGTAAATATGTATAGAACATGTTTATATTACCATAGGGAGAAATCGTGAGTCCTTGTATTCCATCTGGATGCATACAAGTGTCAAACCATGATTTAATCTCAAACCCCCCTAAGCGGACCTATCATCTTTCTATCCATCCAAAATTGCCACTAATACAAGTATGAACATGGGAGAGGCATGTTGGATCATAAATGAAGGAATTATATGTGTGGGTGATCACATGGGTGAGTGTGACTGGCTCTAGGAGGAAATAAATGATCAAGGAAGTTCAAAAACCACCACAGACATGCACTAGCACCAAAGGTCAAACATATCCCTGAATATAGGGATGAGAGAGCGCACCAAGATAGACCTGAGATCAACGAGATCACTTGGGTTGTCGAAATGATCAACCTGGAGCACCTCAACAATCAAAATGATCAATATAGCCTAAGTCTGGACCATAGAATATATCATGAATACTAATGAAATGTGTCTAAGGTCTCTGATCATGGTACTAAGGTGTATTAGTGCTCTAACACCCCCCCCCCTTAAGACTAACTTAGTATATCTTATACTAAAATATTATTGAGTCCTTGGCAATTAAGTCTCAAGTCACCTCATACAACATAAATATTAATTGTCCATACAAAACAAGGTAAGAAGGAAAACCACATGGGAAGGAAACCTCCCCTCAAAAATGGACATGGAGCCAAAATCTGAAAGTGAATATCATCCATCACCATGTGTCACCCACTCCAAGAAGGGTTTTCATATCGATGAATGTATTCTTTGTGAAGATCTTAGTGAAAATGTCAGCAGTTTTCTCTGCATATGGGAAATACTGCAAGGTTGTCACCTGATCATGCACTAACCTCTGAATGTAGTGCATGTGTATCTCAATGTGTTTGTTCCTCTATCTCTACACTAGATTGGTGGAAATATTGAGTTCACTTTTATTGTCACACAAAATTATGGTGGGTGAACTAAATGCAAATCCAAGTTCCCGAAGAATACCTTGCAACCACATACATAGTGTAGTTGCGTTCACTGCTCCTCTGTACTCGGCCTCAAGTGAAGAGAGGGATATTGTGTGTTTTTTTTTCTTGAATAGCATATGGGACCATGTTCAAGTATGAAGACATATCCTGAAGTGGACTTTCTATAAATAGGATCTCCATCCCAATCAAAATTAGTAAATCCAACTAGTTCTAGTGGAGAACGAGTAGCATAGTGTACCCTGAAGTGTCTGGTTCCTTGCACATAATGCAGGATCCTATTAGAATCCTTCCAATGGATCTCATCAGGCTTCTACATATATCTATCAAAAACACCTACAAAATATTCCAAATCAGGTTGAGAGTGTGTAAGATACAGTAGACTCCCAACTAGTTGTTTGTACAATGAGTTGTCCACCAATGGAGATGCACCAAATTCACTTAGTTTTATTCCTAAAAGGAATGGGCACTTAGATTCAGACATTTTAAACTTCAATAACATGTCTGCATCATAATTTGGTTTTCTGACCTTGATCCCTACTTTAGATTGCTCAATCTCTAATCCAAAAAATTGCCTCAACAATCCGAGGTCAGTCATGGAGAATTCAGTGTGCAAAGAAGACTTAATCAATCCAATTTATTTAGTGAAGCTACCTGAAATAAAAATTTCATCAAAATAAAACACTATTACCTACAATAAGTCACCAACATTATACAAATACACATTAGGAGAATATTTACATATTTCAAATCTAAGCGAGAGTATAAAATTGTCCATCTTGGCATACCAAGCCATGGGGGCTTGATTGAGGCCATATTGATACTTATTTAACCTGGATACAAGTGAAGGATCCTCAATGAAACCTTCAATTTTATGCATATATATCTCCTCTTGAATTTCACCATGAATAAATTCACTCTTCATATCCATGTGGTGAACCTCCCATCGCTTAGATGCAGCAATGGCTAAAACTAACCTGATAGAGTCCATATTTGCTACTGGTGCAAAGGTCTCTGTATAGTCCACTACTTGGACTTGAGATAATCCTTTGTAAACCAACCTGGAATTGTAATTTATATCTGAATAATCAGCAGCCACTTTGGTCCCATATACCCACTTGCATTGCACTAGTTTCCTCTTGGAGGGCAAGGGAACCAATTCCCAAGTCTCATTGTCTTGCAATGAGTTGAACTCTTCTTGCATGGTTTTTTTCCATATTGGGTCAAGTGATGCTTCTTGATATGTTTTAGGATCATATCCAGCCATCATGAAGCATCTCTTACCAAGATTCAATTCACAAGCAAAGAAAGCATTATGAAACTGAGATCTAGTCTTCCTAGATTCATGAGGATCACCAACAAGATCCCCAACTGCTTCAATGGTTTTATCAGCCCAATTTGGCCAAATTGGTGAGTAATGATCTGAATGAATTTCATAATCATCGTCAGAAAAATCAGAAAAGGATTCATCACTTACATCATCATAAAGAGGAGGGTGTGAGCATTCCCCATGAGCTAATTCGACCTCTTGCATGGGCTCCTCTTTGAACTATACACTCCTTTCAATGAATGTGTTGGAACCAAGATTTGAGGCCCCAATGTTGATGGGAAGGGGCCTCTCCCGAGCAATAGAAAAACCACTTTAGAATGCACATCCGACCCTGTGCAATCAGAGAGGGATCTCTTGTTTGTATTCGGAGTCTAC
The DNA here is from genome assembly GCA_001517045.1 of Pseudotsuga menziesii. Lineage (NCBI taxonomy): Eukaryota > Viridiplantae > Streptophyta > Pinopsida > Pinales > Pinaceae > Pseudotsuga > Pseudotsuga menziesii. The sequence continues at coordinate 484,490 of LPNX010896444.1, read as the reverse complement.
TCCGTGTAAGATATTCAATCAAGGATGGTCAGGAAGCCAGAATCCTGAATGGGACAAAGTGTATTAATGTGAGAATTAGGTGGGATTATCGGGGCAAGGGACCATTGGAAATGGATTTGAAAACTTGAGTAGGGAACTTTTGCATGAGGGAAATAAAGGCATGGGGTTGCAAACAGATGCAAGGTAGCCGTTAATCTTGCAATCAGGAGCTATTTCGCGTGTGGTTAGAGGACGAGAAAGAACATCCCATTGCACGAAGCACCAGCTAGATGAATTCAGTGCAACTTTAGAAGAAAACTTGATAAATTTTTGAAACAACAGCCGAAGCATAGCAAGTATGAATTCCTAACTGTTATACAGTTAGTTGTAGACATGAAAGCAATCAACAAACTGGAATGAAAACAGGAAGCACATTTCACGTAAAGGAAAATATATATTGGAAGAAGCAATGACACATGAATCTATATCATGAGAAACAATTCTTCCTCTTCCATTTTATTCATAACACAGGCATCGAATCTTATTTACAATGAAGAGCCTCAGCCCTAGAAAGTTTCCCAATATGACCAACTCCCATCTCCCCCTATGAAGAGTGTATTTATACTATTCTAATGCTAAGACTATTAAACAAAAAACTGTTGCAAGTCACAATCAGATGTCAATAGTCTGGAGAGTGGAACTATCACCATGTTTTACAAATATAAATAAAAAATTATGGAGATGCAGCGCGTGATAATGCAGGATGACAGCACAAAGTTTTCTTCCTCTCCATTTCATGAAAGCGATCTCCATGTTGCATGTTGACGGTTAGTTGTCCACTCAGGACGCTTCAGATATATCTTTTTGTCTCTTTGACTAGCCCGCTTCTTCTAGACTATGTCACTCAAAGGCTGACAAGAACACCTGAATCTACTTCCCGATCATTTTATGGACCCATCCTTCATCTGGTAACCCTGTTATAGGAGGAGGATGGAAAAAAGGTGGTCATGCACTTGGTGATGATAAATGACTTAAGAGGCTTATCATCCTTGTACCATTTTCTTCCTCCTACAAGGAGGGTTTTATTACAGGCAATGCAACCGGGTGTGCGTTTGATCCTCTCCTCACCCACAACAAAGCAGCCAAGTGGAGATCCCAGGGGTGGTGTTGAAGGCTCCGGACCTACATGGTCCTAGAACGAGCATTTTCTCCAACAGTTCTGCCACCACTGTGAAATGCGACTTCGGAGGTCGTGACTACAACTGGGAGTTTCAGAGGGATGTCGCTGGGATGTCAAATCCCATGCACATCACATCCAGGGACCGAGTTGTATAGAAGCAGGTGAACCTCCCTTGGTGTTTAACATCTGTGCCCCGGTGGTTGGCGATTTTCTGGTGTGGATAACCAGGACGATAAATAAACACAGATCTACATTCGCCTACCAAGAGTACCCCTTGTTGAACTAACTTCTTGAACCACATAGCCATGATTTTCTACGAAGGAAATCAACACTTCTCAGAATTCAACCCTTTACCTCTTATCATCTACACATTTCCATGCCTCAAAGATATTTGGAAGATAGACTCATATAGTGCGAGCCAAAACAACCTAGAAAGGGCTATACCCTTAGAATATCAATCTTTGTGATGGAAGCGTGTCTGATGCTAAGGTAGGGATATTTCCTTCTGGTGTTCAATTATATTATCCGATATGGATACGATTCCAAGAAATTCTCGTGTGGCCACCAAGCTGGTTTCAAGGGCTGCGGATTTGACTTTTCTTACCCTTTCACTTACTGATAATGGTGGCATCGGGTTGTTTTAGTTCATAACCTCTCTCGGTTTTGTGTTAAGGCCAATTCTATCTCCTCAACAAATTAGACCTCCATCTTTCTTACTGCTTCCTTCTAAGTGAACCACGTGCCAAACCTGTGAGCTAGGGAAATTAATGTCGCTAGACATGACTTTCGCCTTAGGCCTATCCCAAATGGCGTCAGAGAAACTGCCCAATATGCAAGGACACAAATTACACACATGAACATATCCTCCACTGTCATCTTCACATTGGATGTGAAACCTGTACCCTGGAAGTCTTCTTAGCCATCTGATTTGAGGTATCTTTCACGTCCACCGTCCACATCCCATTATTTCTATCGCCAACTTTTCTCCTCTGGATACCACGTGCAGTTTCAGATCATGATCTGTTCTCAACTGTCGATCGTAACCAACCCTTTCATGAAGTCATAGATCTGAGTGTGCCCCATTACTTTTCGCAATGATAAATCTCGGTATTACACCTCGCTAGTTTGCATTGCAAAACAAACCGTGGTCGTAGATCTCTTTTCTTTCTTGCCGCAACCATTGATCTTTGCAACCAACACCACTCTTTCATGATTTGACATTGCAGCTTTACCCACACAAGAATGGTTCACAAAATTGACTTAGACCATAGATCTGACTCGGATCTCATCTCTGTCGTCAAATGTTTTTGACCTTTAACCCATTTCGCAATCCGAAAAAGTAGGTTTGGTCGAGCATGTCCACTTGCACGAAATGTTTTGGAGCCATTAATCCACCATCCGATCAACCTAAACCTTTGATCTTGAGTCCCATTATTTCTTTCAGCGTACCTGTTGCTTTCTTATATACCTTGCACCTCTGTAAACCTGAAGGGAGCTCACACAAGGTTTTCATAGGAATGGGACCCTCATCGAACTTCTGTCAGGATTACAAATAGATTGTTGAAAAAATGGAGTGTTAACAGAATGTATTCTTATATGAGGGATAAAAGAGATTGTAACCCTTTTCATATTCAGCATATCCAACCATTATGGACTCCTTTCTTTGATTTTTCAAGGCCTTTCTCTTCTATGGAGGAATCCTATCCCAAGCCTTTGAGTCAAAGACCCTGAAATGAGAAACACTTGGCTTATGACCACTCCAAGCTTCATATGGTGTTTTTCCATCCAAAAATTTGTGAGGAGCTCTATTTTGGATGTATGCAACATAGTTTATGGCTTCATCACATATATTAGAATTCAAATTCTTTGCTTCCAACATGTGGTTTGTCATCTCCTTGAGATCCTTGTTCTTGTACTTTGCAACACAATTTTGTTGTGGTGTGTAGGGCACCGAATGTTGCATTTGGATGCCACATTATTCACAAAGATGATGCAAAATCGTTTTCACATAATCCTTGCCATTTTCATTCCTAAGGACTTTGATATTATTCCTGGATGCATTCTCAACCAGGGATTTCCAAATTTTGAGAGTCTCAAAGACTTCAAATTTTAGTTTGAGGAAATATACCTAGCAATTCCTTGAGAAGTCTTCTATGAAATTAAAGACATACCTTGATCCCCCATAAGAGGATTTGGGAAGAGGCCCTATGAGGTCTGAATGAATGAAATGAAGCACTTGGACAGCTCTCCTTTCCTTTCCTTTTTCATAGTTCCCCTTTGCATGCTTTCCCACTACACATCCTTTGTATGTGCCATTTGAGAACTTAATAGAAGGAAGCCCTTCCACCGTGCCTTCTTTTCTCAATTACTAGAGGTACATGTACTTGATATGACCATATCTCTTATTCCACAACTTGCTTGTCTTATCGGCACATGACAGGATCGCATTCCCTTGGAAGTAGGGGAGGAAGTGAGATAATTTGTACATTCTTGCATTATGATCAGAAAAACCCAATGTTGCAACCTTACCTGTATAGATTTATGCTATCTCCACTACATCTGGAGTAAATGTTACTCTCTTGGATTTACCAGTGTGTTTCATTTGATACACTGAGAGTAGGTTTTCTGCTAGATTAGGAACAAACAACACTTTGTTTAAGTACCCATCTTCAAGATCAATCCTACCAATCCCTTTGGATTGGATTTCTAAATCATCACCCATGAGAATGGATGGACCACTGTAAGCATACATAGCTAAGAGGTAATATTGCATGGATTCCATATGTCTGGAAGCTCTAGAATCTATGATGAATGAAGAAGAGATTGAAGAACCAACAACCAAAGCATGGCACCTCTCCTTATTGTCTGAGCTTGAACCACCATCACTCTTCCTTGTGCCCTGAGGTAGTGGAATGTTTTTCTTCTCAAGCAGTTGTTAGCTGGAATATTTCACCTCCTATGGATAGCAAGGTGTTCCACTGGTCTAAATGGTTCAGATCTAGAACAAATAGAGGACAGAGGTTGAAGACTCTCCCTAGATGTCATAGATACCTAAAATGTCATGCTTCGATCGTTACCCTATGTACCTGCAATAAATCTTCAACACGCAAACATATCGAAACCACCAGAATATAATCTACTAATCTATGTTAGTGACTAAGGAATCTAACAACATACATGTGAAATCAAACAACAAAAATATATGTGGGATAGAAATCAACTTGCATTAATATAGAAATATGAAGAATTTTACAACTAAGCCTTAGTGTTGACATGAATCTCCATGAAACCAAGCATTCTCATCCCCAAAAGCTCTGAATCTAGCTCTCTATGCTCTCCCAAATGGTCTTGGGCCAAGTGATCAATCCAACAGCATAACAATACCTTAAGAGTTCTCCTCTCAACCATGGCTATGAGCTCATATTTATAAGGCTCAATGGATAGGGTAGGTTGACAGATTAGTGGGTGAGGTGGCCTCTAAGATCCTAGGATGAGGGATCTCGAGCTCAAATGAACCACAACAATAGGGATAAGGGAGGACATGAGGCTTATCATCTAGAAGCCTCGAGAAACTTCCCTTTTTCCCTTTTTACCCACGGTACCGTGTTTCTCCTTCAATGACAAAGTGGTTCTGGTAAGAAACGCTTATGGGCTAAGAGCCATAAGTGGTGGCACCACTTGTGGGCAGCAGGGGATGGGTGGTGCAAACAGTGGTACCACTCCTGGACAAAGGGGCAAGCGTGGTGCTGGGAATTTTCATGGAATATTGACAATTAGCATGAGTTTCCACTCCAAGAGATGGGATTCAGGGCAAGTAGGTATGTCAAAAGTCTTATCACATGATGGTGACAGGATTTTGGTATAACAAGATGCCCCCCAAAGCATGAGTCTTAGAGGGATATGATAAATGAGATCTTTGAGAGAACAAGTCATCACCATGAGATGAAAATGTTGGCTCGATCAGAGCATGTCGTCAAGTAGGCATCTGTAGTGCATCAGTCTGTTGACTCATAGACACAAGTTACCAAAACTCATGGCTACAAACCAATACAAGGCAGATCCATGAGAGGAATAAACAAGCATGGCTACTAGAACACAGCGTAGATCCATGTGATAGAGAACTCAAACTTGGACATAGCTACCAGACATACAATGTATATCTATGTCATATAGAGGCAAATTTGAGCATAACCGTGATCATACAAATCTGGATCTATGCTAGATATACAAAACTCCATCGCAACCTGGGGAAAAAGCAATTAGCACTTTTAAACAAATACCCAAGGTATTCATCTCGTCTTCCATAAAGTACGATCCTATCCATGTGATTACAATGATCTAAAGTCGAACATGGTAAAAACCACTTGATTACCGGTCAATGATGTGAACCATTAACAAGTGAGAGGAAGATCACCATTAATGTCAATGATTCCCAAGGTACTCTAGTACAATCTACTGAGTGTGAATAGATGTCCTGATGTTGAACACCCAGTCGATTCTATCAATCAAAGGTCAATGATGCGAACCTATGTTGAGAGTTTAAGAATTTGTCATTAAGGAATACAGATCTCAAGGTACCAAATATTGTTTCTAAGGCTATTTCCCAAATGATGAGCTGATGTCAATGGGAACAGTCTCGTCGAAGGAGGGCCATGATGAGTCCCACATCGATGACATAAAACTTGGAACATAGTTTTTATAGCTGATTTTAGCACTCCAGGTGAATCACACTTTGTATGGCCTTCCCCTATCCCTCTGCGGACTCCTCAGACCCCGTGGACCATTTTTTGTCCTTTGATGTTTCCTTGACCATCCCTAAAAACATGTGAAAAATGATACACGCAAATTTTAAACCCTTAATCGCGTATATATGCAGGTTTGACCCCTAAAACCACAT
>LPNX010896444.1:418525-478387 GCA_001517045.1 Pseudotsuga menziesii | reverse complement strand
TTTCCTTGACATGGATCTGACTCACTTGACTCCTGGCCTTCCCTATGCCTTGAGATCACTCAGATTCGACCTTTCATTACCCCTTTGAAAAGCTATATAAGGAAATCTATGGTACATTGAAGGCATATGAGCGAATTGAGAGAAAAGAAACTATAGTCCATTGTTGGCGAAACTTATGCTTGAGTCTGCATCCCTTTGTCCCTTGAAGCACTTTTGTGTTCTTCCCAAGCTTGCCTTTTGCTTGTGAGCTTGCTATCGAGAGATGGAGGATTGAGGTGGTGGAGGACCAAGTGGGGGATTCAGTTTCTTCGATTCACAAACGTGCCGACAGAGGTTGTATCTATTGTAATCTCTGATTTATATTAATAAAAATATCTTTTCCTGTCTAATAATGTGTGTTTGAATCAATATTTTATCCATGGGATGATTTCAAATGCTTATACATTGTTGATTATATATGCTAGAATAGATCTAACACCATGATATATAGTATGCTTGTATTGTTTACTTGTTGTTGAGGAAGTAATCTATCAATTCAAGCTGAAGTTGGAAAGCTCAACAAGGATCTACTTCAACCGTCCGAAATAAGGTACGAGGTCTGATCCTTTAGTGTTAGACATTTACTTTCTATTGCATATTGGAAAGGATTAATTTTTGGAGTCAAGCTGTCTATTGTGGTACCCCAAGCCATAGGAATTTCTCTCCGTAACAGAATTGGTGACTCCACTGGGGATGTTCCTTGTTTTTATTAGGGGTTTGCGGGCACAATACGCTTGATATTATTGACTTGCTCTTTGTTTCTCCTTGTTTCTGTGTTGCATTTTATAGTATGTTCATCCATTGACACTCCCCTTTATTGGTTTGACCCTTGGCCTTCTTTTTACCACTGCCTTCTCTGTATACGCAGGTTTTTGGCCAAAAGTCACATACATACGCGTATTTTTGGCCAAAATTCGCGTATACATGCTGGTTTTTGGCCAAAATCCGCGTATACACGCAGGTTTTTGGCCAAAATTCATGTATATACGCAGATGTTCTTTAAACAGTCGCGTACATCCTCCCTTTTGGTGATTTTGATGTTGTGGGAAGTTGTTGGGTGGGTTGTGAGTGTGGTTGGGTCTTCCTTGGGTCTGATGTTGTCTGTTGGATGCTTCTTTTGTGACCAAAGAATGCTTTTTCATTGATTTTTCTTTGAAAGTAGTTTTAGTCATTTATCCTTTTTGTTTTTCCATTAGTGCATTACTCTTTTTTGTCTCGGTGTCTTGTTGGGCTTGTCTTTTATACTTGCTGCAGAGACTGAGAGTTATAGATGAATTTTATTGCATTTTTCATTCTTTTATATTGAAAAATACAAAGTAGTTGCACTCTTAGTTGCATCTTAGATATGTATTTGAGGAGGTACTTGCATTAGATTGCTTGGATGAGAGATTTATTTAGGATTTCATATAGGAAGGATTGCATTCACATTCAGAAAGGAATATATATTTATGCATCTCATGTAGTAGCATACCCTATTTTTCATTTGACAAAGATTGCACTTAGCATTGTTTGTTATGGTGTGCATATTTATTTCATTGCTGACTCATAATGTCATTAGTTGCATGACCATTTCCCTTTGAGTAATTACAGCCAATTAAAATCAACACATAATAAAATGAATTACACTCTTTTCTTTTATAGGGTGCACCAACAAGATTAGGTTTTAGGGTCTTGGAATAGTTCATTGTGAGTAAATTCTCCAAGACCACTAAACAACAACATGTATGTGTCTGTCCAGGTGAGTGTGTGAAATCCTTGCTATAACCAGTGTTTCTTAGGATCCTCCTCTCAAAAGGGAGTTAAGCACGAGGCAGTGTGAGCAGTTATTGATTGGGACGACCCCTAGTCATAACTGAGTAGCACCGGAGATATTTCCAGGATTGTATTCGTATCTGGGGGCTCTTTCAAGAGTTTCGGGATTTTCTATCCTGCCTATACGGTCAATCCCGCCTACGACTGTCCGCCTGAGCATTGATTATATTGAGGTGACCTTAGTGGCCTTACCTAGGATATCGAGGGGGTACTTTGCAAGGGTTATTATATAATTGTCCCAACCAGGTTGGGGTCAGACAACACAGTCGCTTTACGTGTTGAGGCTAAGGGCCACAATAATTGGTTACGTACCTCCACTTGTTGTGTATGGGAGTCTCAAGCCTCTCCTAGGTGAGACATACCTACTTCATTCAGGATCTCACTTATCCTCCCCTTGGTTTGCTTGTATTTTGGCTGTAGATTTTCTTAGGAGTGTGCTCTTTGTGCACTAGTTGGACTTTGGGATCGCGGTTACTTGAGTATATTTATGCTCTCTTGAGTTCAGGTCCTTTTATTTTCGGCATGCCTGGTATATTATCACCCGTCCTTGGTCCTAGTATGAACCATGGTGTCAGACTTGGGGGCATCACAACCCCTTACAGTGCTCATAGATTTGGGAATGGTCATATTCCATCCTCTACTCCATTTGTGGAGGATTTTTATTCCCTTCGCTCACTCTTTACACCAGTGGTCACCCTCACGGGGGTGGTAGTGGATGCGTGAATGTTGGTTCCACACCTTACTTTCCATTTTATGTCCCATTTTTCACCGCATTGTTTCCTTTGGGTCCAGTTTTCATGATCATTCATTCCTATATCCTATAGTTAGGATTCTTTATTGACTACATCAGGTTGTTTTGGACTAATATGGTTGTCATGTAGGGTCCATTTTTTGTACACTCTCTCCTAGGTTTCAACCCGTTCATTCCTATCACAAATATTATGTCTGAACTGGAATATAGGTTAGGATGTCACATTGGCTTGCAGTTATGCATGACCTTATGACCATTCCATCTTGACCTTAGGTACGAACCCATTACATGGTATCATGGAACCTTCATGCTGTTGTTAGAAATGGTACTATGTGAATGGTAGAGCTTTCCTATACATGGGTGTCCTAGTTAGATCCCCTTTGCATTTGGTACCCATGCTGTGAGTTCTCTCTTAGGTCTGAGAGTCCCTTTTAGTCCCACCATGTCCTTGAGCAAGAGCCTCATACTCCTCTTGAACTTTATGTTGGTCGTTTCCCCAAGACTCCCTTGTATATGTCAAGTTGTAATTGCATTAGTATGAGCTTTGCCTACCTTATTGAGCTTTATGTCGGCTTCCCTGACATTGCGCTTCAGCCATATAGCCCGAGCTTGTCTCATGTCTAGCCATGCAGAGCCATTTTATATATCCTTTGCAACTTGATTCCCTTTTTACTGGGAGGAGATTTTCCCCCTAGTGTCGATATCCTACACATGTGTCCTTGCAATGAGCATAGGTATGTTCCACTGCTTCGAACTAGTTTGTTTTCCCCTATGACACTCGTATCCTCCTAGTCTATAACTATAAAGTAGTTTTATTCTTTTTCAAGCTTTTTAAATATTTGAAAAAGTCCAAAAAATCAAAAAACCAAAAATCCAGAAAAGGAAAGATGTTATCTTTGGCAGCTGTCGAGTTGTGTCACCTTCAAACAGAGCACTATATATCACATCCATTGGTTGGGTTTATAGTTTGACTTTAGGATTTGTACTCATTTATCTGAGTTTATCTCCACCGACTGGTTAAGCTTCCAGTCCCCATGGAGCCTCTGTCGATGCCTCATGTGTCGCAGAGATGTCCCAGTTTGTATATCGAGTCTATGCTGCCTTTATTTAGTCACCATTCACTGTTATGCTCTTGTTCAAAGGAAGTTGAAACCTACATCAGCCATTCCTCAGTTATCTTGACTTTGCATGTCGGCCATTCCCGGTACAGTTACTGGTTTGTGCACCTTATGATCGAGTCCTTCCACATTATACAGCTTTGTTGAGTACCTCATGTTGGATGATGGGGGATGCCTTAATGCCCTCCTTCCAGTGGATTTCATCCCATCGACTTCAGATCATTTATTCTAGGATTGGAATATAGAGTCATTTTGAGGGCCTTGAGACTTGCAGTCATCAATGGCAGGTTCTCTCACCATTGATAGTCTTTGGGAATACATCAATTTCTTCTGATCGATGGATCCTCTCAAGTGTTTGACCTCAACACATTTATTCACACTTGTTAGTTTGCACTCTAGTACCTTGCTTCCCATTTTCATTATCGGTGGGTGATCTCGCGTCTGTTAATGGTATACATTAATGACCAGTAATCAGATGATGGACTACTATGTTTGACCTCGACACCTCTATTCACATAGTAGGACATGTACTCATAGCAGTTTATGTGGAAGACCTTCCGGATTGGTGGCATCTCTTATATGCTACCTCCTTGATCATGCCAGTGTTCATGAGATTTCAGCTCTCATGACTTGATTCTAGTATATGTCAGACATTTCCAGCTGTTATGGAGATCTTGATCCATTGTATATCTTCAGCCATTATGGAGATCATGATCCTTTGTATATCTTCATCATGGAGATTCTGATCTATGTATATTGTACGTGGCGATGACCACTTATGTGATATCTTATATCATGCTTATTGATGGCCATTGTACTCTTATGTATCTGGGACTGCTATATATATTTGCAGTTATGTGCAGATTTGTATCATTGTACTATGCTGATTGGGTGGCTGGTCTTCCATTTGGGATCCTTCATCACTCCACTTCTGGGATGGACTTATAATGTATTTCATCCATCGTATGACCCCTTTGACCTCACACATTAGGGGGAATCTGTTATAGCTGATTTTACCACTCCAGGTGAATCACACTTTGTATGGCCTTCCTCTGTCCCTCTGCAGACTCCTTAGACCCCATGGACCATTTTTTGTCCTTTGATGTTTCCTTGACCATCCCTAAAAACATGTGAAAAATGATACATGCGACTTTTAAACCCTTAATCGTGTATATATGTGGGTTTGACCCCTAAAACCGCTTACATCGAGATGTGTACAAAATCCAAATCCTTTTGGAGTTTTCCTTGACATGGATCCGACCCACTTGACTCCTGGCCTTCCCTATGCCTTGAGATCACTCGAATTCAACTTTTCATTACCCCTTTGAAAAGCTATATAAGGAACTCTATGGTACATTGAAGGCATATGAGAGAATTGAGAGCAAAGAAACTATAGTCCATTGTTGCCGGAACTTATGCTTAAGTCTGCATCCCTTTGTCCCTTGGAGCAATTTTGTGTTCTTCCCAAGCTTGCATTTTGCTTGTGAGCTTGCTATCGAGAGATGGAGGATTGAGGTGGTGGAGGCCCAAGTGGGGGATTCAGTTTCTTCGATTCGCAGATGTGCCGATAGAGGTTGTATCTATTGTAATCTCTGATTTATATTAATAGAAATATCTTTTCCTATCCAATAATGTGTGTTTGAATGAATATTTTATCCATGATATGATTTCAAATGCTTATACATTGTTGATTATATATGCTAGAATAGATCTAACACCATGATATATAGTATGCTTGTATTGTTTACTTGTTGTTGAGGAAGTAATCTATCAATTCAAGGTGAAGTTGGAAAGCTCAACGGGGATCTACTTCAACCATCTGAAATAAGGTACGAGGTCTGATCCTTTAGTGTTAGACATTTACTTTCTATTGCATATTGGAAACGATTAATTTCTGGAGTCAAGTTGTCTGTTGTGGTACCCCAAGCCATAGGAATTTCTCTCCGTAACAATAGCTCTGGAATGATGTGAATGTAGTAACCATATGACTAACTCAAATATACTGACACAAGGACTGTGTAGACTACAGAGGTAAAAATTCTTCAAATCCCCTTTGAACATCGGGCGACACGACAAAAATACTTGGCAGCATGATTGAAAGAGAGAGACACACAATGCGACAGTGGACAATGCATTCTTTTGAAAGACTCAAATGAGTGACATGACTCACGAAAGTGGATCATCATGGAGATCAGCTGAATACCCAATTGACTGACATGATTGCACACAAAAGTGCCATGTTCAAAGGTAACGACAAACAACTGCCATTATTTACAAAATGATTCCCTTCCCATTTCCCCCATCATGATCAATGAGTGCCTCTTTTCAGTTTTACGAGTTCAAAGAGGGTAACAAACACTCGATATAGCTTGTCATAAGACAATTCCAGACTCATATGTTTTACAAACCTGAGAGAGGAGGGGTTCGTTCCCAAAACGGGTCTCTCAATGTTTTATTTAACTAGTCCACTAAAAGAAAACTTGGTATCGTTCATGTTTAGAGAGTCTGAACGAATATGGAAGAAGACTCCAAAGGGGTCCTTTTTCATAAATAGTCCTATTCGAACTAAAAAAGAGATAACCTACCGTCGGAAAGATGACTCTTCAAATGCTTTAATGAGCGTGAAGAAGACAATATCGCTCGAGAATCTTTTCATATTTAGGGAGCCTAAAAAAGATTAAAGAGGACTCCATTAGACTTTTCATGTTTGAATCCAGAGCACGAAAAAGTAATAAACTAAGCTCAAACCAAATTTCATGTTTTAACCAGAGCACGAAAAATGAAAAGTAAGCTCAACACCATCTTACTGTTTTAACGAGCTCGAAGATCAATTGAAAGAATGCTCAAAGATTGGTTTCATTTTTATGCAAGATCAAAACCAATGGGTAAACTATGCTTGAAAAATCCCATTAACATGATATACAGAAGTTGGAATATTTCCCCCAGCATGATTGCTAGCGAAGCCTACCCCTAACATGGTTTCTATGGGCTCGACATGCCGCCCAAGCTTTGTTTCGTCTGACAATTCTTCTTCCAAACCCAACCTAAAAACCTGGTTACTAATGTGAGAATGTTCACCAGGGGGGTAGGAAGAATGAGAACCAAGCAGGTGAAAACTTGTTCAAGTTCTAACACTAAAGGGAAGACTTGAATAAAGGGAAGGGGATCTGTTTCATTTTTACACAAGCTTGAAACAGAAGGTAACTATGCTTGGAACATGGTTTCATTTTTATGCAAGCTTGAAACCAAAAGGTAAACTATGCTTGAGGAGGTCTATTTCATTTTTTAATGAGCTTGACATAGAATGAGAACTTTGCTCAAAACATGGTTTCATTTTTATGCAAGCTTGAAACCAAAAGGTAAACTATGCTTGAGGAGGTCTATTTCATTTTTTAATGAGCTTGACATAGAATGAGAACTTTGCTCAAAACATGGTTTCATTTTTATGCAAGATTGACACCAAAAGGGTAAACTATGCTTAAGGAGTGGTTTTATTTTTTAACGAGCTTGAAACCAAAAGTAAACTATGCTCTAAAACTTGTTCCTACCCAACATGATATCCAGAGGTTGGTAGGTTGTCCCCATTTCATAAAAGCTAGCGGCTCAGCTCTATTTTGATGTCCATAGATTAGAGACATGCCCCCTATTTTACCTATGATGGGAAGAAGCTAACTAGAAGGGGAAAGAGTCATAAGAACATGTGGCACATTCAGGGAAGTCTGATTACTAGGAGTAATGCGATTGTCAGGTGTAACAAAAGAAAGCTGATCAATGGTCACAATCTTCTCATCATGGGGAAAATGCATAACTTTAAAGAGTTTGGACATAACAGCCTTCATGGCATAAACATAATCACGTTCAAGGAGCAGATTACAATCTAAAGGACCTTGGAACACCATAACATCAATACAAACAATTTTCCCTTCTAACGTAATAGGTAAATGAGGAAGGATCCCTAAAGGTGTAGTAGGCCTTCGATTAAAATCCAATATCTGATCGGTGGCTGGTACAAGCTAAGGAGAACCTAAAGCTTTCCAAGTAGTTGAGGATAGAATACTAACAGAAGCCCCTTCATCAACAATAGTGTGAAGTATCCTCCTAGCAGTAACATTCACAACTATCTAGAAAGGAACACTCGAATGAAGACAAGGCTCTATTAGGTTACTCCAGTCAAAGGAAATAACCTCACTACTTAGAGAGGGTTCTATCAAAACAGACAAAATTTCCTCTTATCGAGAACAATCAGAACGAAGCATAAAAACTTCAGCAGGTTTCAATTCATTCTCTACTGGAAGAGAAGAACAAGATGAAGATTTGGTCAAAGAGACTAATTCAGTCTTAACACTCTCTGATGAAAGAGTGGGATCGGTTGGAAATGACACCGACTCGACCACTTTAACATCTCTCCAAAGGAAGAGTGGGATCAACCACATATTAATCCAAATTGACCACTTTGTCAACCAACAAGGAATTGAGGGATAACTTACTATCACCTGTTGGAATCACCTATTGATGATCAGTAATATTTTCCAACCAACAAGAAGCTTCATCCATGCTTGGACAAAGAAAAGTATGATGCATAGCCTTGCATATCAAACAAGGATACAAGACTTTACCCTTACAACCTTTTACCAATGGGTCACTAGTTGAGGGAGTATCGTCAACATGTTGATCAGAGGTTGATGGCACAGATGGTTTGGATATTTTAGACCACTCTTCTTGTACACGGGAGAGACCAAAACACTCCTTAATAAGGTGGCCCCCTTACAAAGCTTACAAGGGAACTTGGGTTTTTCGGGTGTTCTCTTAGAACGAGCACCATCAAGAGCAGATGGTTGCTACTTTTTCTCTTTCTTATCCTTCTTCTTTTTACCCTTCCCTTTCCTATTCTTCTTATCCACATGACTACTAACCATAGAGCTTTGGTCAAGCAAAGAAGAAGAAAGGGATGAAGCAATAACTGATGAAGAAGGAGAGGGATTAGGTTGAGGTCTATCCTCTCCTGGAGGAGAGGTGACATTTGAGACATTAGGTGTAACAGGAATTACCATATTAAACAGCTAGACCAATAATCCTATAGTTAATCCAGGAAGATTTAGATTGGCAATAAAGGGAGGACCAATACCTTCACTTGGAGGGAATACAAAAGGCACACCTTGGAAAGGGACCTCTTGAGTGGTAGTCCCAGATGAGGATGCCATATCTAAACTCTCTAATAACCCCCTAACTACCACGCACAAGCAAGTACTACTCAAACTAAAAGCAATAAGCAAACATGTGAAAGGATGGATAAGAGTTAGGAAACTCACAGGATTATCAAGACTTTACAAGCTTCGCCCGTAAAGACAAGATGGCCAAAAGGATAACTTAGATGGTTTGAGGATTCCTAAAAGGGTCTCCCGATATATGCAAGGTACATGGGAGCTCAAATCAGTAGTAGTGTTGTCTAATGCATAACTGTACACAAGGGACCTTTTGATATGCAATCAAGTACATGAAGTACCTTTCTATATACCTCAAGGGTACGTGAAAGGCCATTTGATATACGGATGGTACGTGGAAGAACCATACAAATCCCGGGATGTAATGCAGACAAGTAACGACAGCTCCTACGCTTAACGACGCCCGAACACGGATCTAACTTATCACTCAAATTGCTAAAAGTTTTAACCTAGTACTACCGTTAATTTTATATTGTGCGTTTAGGTGGAACAATGGAGTGAATACTTGAATTTAAAGAAGATGCACACTGATCTATATGATAGTGCAAGTTTTCCGCTTCAATGAAATTCTACCTAAGAAAGGGAGAGAGATTTACTTTTCTTCCAAAAATGCACACCCAAATGAAAATGCAATTCTATATTTTCAAACAAAAAAGTGAAATATCAATGCACCCCAAACAATCTTCAAAGCAAATAAGAAAGATATCTAGAGAACATATAACATAAATCAAAATGTTTCCTATCTTTTCATACTTGAAAAAGACGCATAAAAACTCAATGGAAAGATGATTTCACTAACGTTTCCAAACAAATCTAACTCTAATGCATGCAAAGCTGAAAACATATATTTCTTCTCAATGAAAGTAAGATCTATAATTTCAAACAATCATGCACAAAACAAGAAGAAAATCATTCAACAAGCTTGCAAATAAAGCAAAGGAGAGAGAAAACTGAAAATTCTCTTTGAAATAGACAAGGAAACGAAGAACCAATCTTTCCTACCAAGCACTGAAAAAATCAGCATGCAAAAGGAAACAAGAATCACCCCAAGCAAAGAAAGACTCAAAACGACATGGATCACTCATGCATTCCAAGTCCAAAACAAACCAAATCCTACACATGAAAATGAAATGTATATTTCCAATTCCAATGAATATTATCTACAGAAAAGAGCAAGAGGTTTCAAGCAAAGAAAATAATGCAAAATCTAATGCAAGAAACATAAACTCTCTTTGAATGCAAAGGGAATATAACAATCAAAGCAACTGCAGAATACACAATTCATGGCCCCTCCTGGCCATGAGGGAGCATTTTTTTTTCAAAATACACTTCATTTTCATCAAAAATTAAGCCAAAAAACACACAAAGCATGGCACCTCTCCTTATTGTCTGAGATTGAACCACCATCATTCTTCCTTGCACCCTGAGGCAGTGGGATGTTTTTCTTCTCAAGCAGTTGTTAGCTGGAATAGTTCACCTCCTGTGGATAGCAAGGTGTTCCATTGGTCTAAATGGTTTAGATCCAGAACAAATAGAGGACAGAGGTTGAAGACTCTCCCTAGACGTCGTAGATACCTAAAATGTAATGCTTCGATCGTTACCCTGTGTACCTGCAATAAATATTCAACACACAAACATATCGAAACCACCAGAATATAATCTACTAATCTATGTTAGTGACTAAGGAATCTAACAACATACATGTGAAATCAAACAACAACAATATATGTGGGACATAAATCAACTTGCATTAATATAGAAATATGAAGAATTTTACAACCAAGCCTTAGTGTTGACATGCATCTCCATGAAACCAAGCATTCTCATCCCCAAAAGCTCTGACTCTAGCTCTCTATGCTCTCCCAAATGGTCTTGGGCCAAGTGATCAATCCAATAGCATAACAATACCTTAAGAGTTCTCCTCTCAACCATGGCTATGAGCTCATATTTATAAGGCTCAATTGATAGGGTAGCTTGAGAGATTAGTGGGTGAGGTGGCCTCTAAGATCCTAGGATGAGGGATCTCGAGCTCAACTGGTCCACAATAGTAGGGATAAGGGAGGACACGAGGCTTATCATCTAGAAGCCTCGAGAAACTTCTCTTTTTCCCTTTTTACCCAGGGTACCACATTTCTCCTTCAATGACAGAGCGGTTCTGGTAAGAAATGCTTATGGGCTAAGAGCCATAAGCGGTGGCACCTATTGTGGACAACAGGGGATGGGTAGTGCAAACAATGGTACCGCTACTAGACAAAGGGGCAAGTGCGGTGCTAGTAATGTTCATGGAATATTGACAATTAGCATGAGTTTCCACTCCAAGAGCTGGGATTCAGGGCAAGTACGTATGTCAAAAGTCTTATCACATGATGGTGACAGGATTTTGGTATAACAGCAATTACGCCATCATGTCTATGGTATTCATGCATGCACTCTCTAGACTCCACCGCTTGTGACAATAAGTTCATTTGTTCTTCTCTTATTTATTTTTGTCCTTGTCCTTGGCAGGATTCAAACCTCCATCTGAAGATTTGGGTTTCTCCTAATTCTTCTTCTCTTGCGGCTTCAAATATTTAGATTTATTCTTTCCTTTGGATGGATTCAAAACTCCTACAGAAAAGGCTTGATCCTTACTGGATTTGATGGTACCCATTTACACTATCTTATATTTATGTTGAGTCAGTGACTCCATGAAGACATATAGTGAAAACATGCATCAAATTCGAGTTGTGAGCTTTCTAGACTGGAATGTTGACACAAACACTGAGTACTCTAGCCTTAGCTTCAAGAGTATGAAAAATATGAGCTGCTCCTCTTTCTTCTCTATGCCACATTGTTTCAGCTGAAGCACCAATTATTTGAAATTGGTGAAGAAGTCTTGCATTGTCTCAAAGTGAGATGGACAAAGTGAAATTAGCTCATAATCAAGCAGGTGACCTCTCATCTCATCAGTCTTCCTAAACAATGCCTCAATATTGATCCATACCTCATTGGGAGTTGTCAGATTGTCTACATGGAAGAGAAAGTCGCTCGAAATTTTGATACAAAGAATTCCAAATCATTCATCAAGCTTGTTAAAGTAATTTGATTTCTCCACACCAGAATTGGGTTCGACTTCAGTCCCCATGGTGACTTTGTATAGGCCTTTCAACCTCAGTTGGATCACCATTTTGTCCTTCCATTCAAAATATTTGAATCAGGTCAACCACACATGAGTCTGCTCCATTTTTGTTTGCACACTGTGTGAAAAACTATTGATTGTACCTTCAAATGCAAGCACTCGAATCTATCTCGAAAATCCCTCAAACAACAAATAAAACACTATAGATTTGATTTGCAACTCAAAATCGCTCTGATACCACATGATAATTGATTCATGATAGGATCTAGGAACCAAGGATATTTTCACAATTTGATATTACACATAAATTATGCACAAAACAATAGAAAGAGTGAAAATAGCATACACAAGTGTAGTCAATGGCTGAGTTTATTATGATTGTACAACATGTAAATATGTCTGGAACATGTTTATATTACAATAGCAAGAAATCATGAGGCCTTGGAAGCCTTCTGGATGCATACAAGTGTCAAACCATGATTTGACCCTCAAATCCCCTAAGGTCGACCAATCAGCTTCCTAACCATCCCAAATGGTCATGAATGCAAGTGTGAACATGGTTGAGGCATGTTGGATCATAAATAAAGGCATTCTAGGCATGGGTGAGCACGTGGATGATAAGGAGTGGATCTAGGAGGAAATAAATTCTCAAGGAAGGCCAAAAACCACCACAAACATGAACTAGAGGCTAAGTTCAAACATATCCATGAATCTAGGGATGGGGGGGCACACCAAGGCAAACCTGTCATTAATGAGGTAACCTAGGTTTTTAAAATGATCAACCTGGAGAACCTCAATTGTCAGAATGATCAAAGTGGAGCACCTCAACTAACAGTGAATGATCAATATAGCCTAAGTCTAGACCATAGAATATAGCATGAAGGATAATGAAATGTGTACTAGGTCTATGATCATGGTACTAGGGTGTATTATTCCTCTAACACTGTATGGGATTGTTTGAATCCTTTCATGTTAGACTTTCTCCTGTTGTTGATTGTCTTGTAGTTTTTCCAGCAGCTACAATCCAGGCCATCAACACTCCTTTAAATTTGTGATAGCACTCATATATCCTATCATGTGTTTGCATTTGTCGCCATCAACCATCCATGTCTCATCACTTGTGGTAATAGATCCAAAAAGGAATGATACAAGATAATACTCCTTCCTTCTCTCCTTTTCATATGATGCATTATTATTATTTTTATATTTTATAAAAGTATGAAATATTCATTTTCCTCATTTCTTTCCTTGGCACTCCCTTGCATAGTGGCCCATCTTGTTGTAATTTTAGCATCTAATATTTGACTTATCAAAATATTTCTTGTAGACCTTTTTATTTGGATGAGAAAACTTATTTTGAGAGAGTTTCTATTTCCTCTCTTCATCCTTTCCAAAAGAGAAATGTTTTCTTCTTTTGTGGAAGCAGTCTTGGTTTAGATTCACCATTCCTCTTGGAGGAATTCATGCCACAACCTCTCAAATTTAGGTTGCACCTCTCATCCATTAACAGTAGCCAATAATGTCTCTCATGAGGATGGGATAGCATCAACAATAGTTTGAATGATATCATCTTCATCCACCACTATCCAATGCTAGTAAGTTGGTACCTTACTTGAGATATATTTGTGAAAAAAGAGGCTACCGTATCATCCTTCTCAATATTCATATTCCAAAGCTTGTTCTTCAATTCCCTATTTTGACTTGCAACCCTCTTCTCATAGAGGTTTTTCAAAGTATCAAAGCATTCTTTTGTGGTCTTCAATGGATTGTTCATCAACAACAAGCTTCCCTTCACTGAATCACAATTGACAAACTTGGCTTTGGCTTGGTTATTCGTGTAATTATTGTGCCCTAAATTACTAGTGGAATCTTCCACCACATTAGATATGTATCCATATAATTCATTTTCTTCCAGGATGTTCAGAACCCTATCCTTCTAAGTCTTTAAATTCAAGGTTCTTTAAAGTAGTTCTTCTGTTCTTACTGAGATGAATGCCATCGTCTTCAAGTATTTTGCTCAACATATCAAGGTCTATGTGGGATCAATATTACTTGCCAAAAAATTGTTCCTTCATTCCCTAATATCTGATACCATGTTGAATTTTGGTTGATATTGGATCTTTAATAATTTAATTGTGTAAACACTAAATACTTGAAATCAATGAACCATTCATAAACAGAAACATTCAACCATAAAACAAGATGTACCCTAGGGAAAACCATCAAAACAATGAGGATGAAAAACCACAGTAAATATTCTCAGTATAATAATGATAGATAGCAGAGAATGTATTTTACATTAGAAAGTTACTTTTGGCACCCTTGGTGCAAGATGAGAGAGAATAAACACCCCAGGTGTAAATATTGAGAAATATATAAGAGATATCAACCAGATGAACTTTGTAATGTGTCCAACACATTAATAAATTGCCAAAATCAGTCTCACGCAATAAGTAGGGAATCACTACATCGGGAATTAAGATCCCATGCAAACTATAGCAAATGATCTTCTTTGAGAATTGATATGCACCTCGGTCTCTTCAGTTATGCATACATATTGCAAAATTCCCTTCATATTTGAGATTAAATCATGCTCTAGTGACTCCATGATGAAATCACCTTCTAACTAGATATAGGATCAATTAGTTACGATTCCAACTCAAGTGTCATCATGCAAGTGTTGTAACTCAAGTGTCGTATTTTAGTTTAACTAAAGTGTCATCTTTTAGTTTAACTAAAGTGGCATCATGAAAAACACTCTAGTTAACTAGTTCCTCTTATTAACGCTTCATTTAACTATTATTTAATTGAAATCATCTTGATTGATTTACTCAAGCGGCCACTGTGATTTATCCTTTAATTAACTAAGGCATACATTGTTAATTCAATTGGATCTTAAAAAATTGAGTTCTATTTAGTCGAGTGAATTATTCTCATTAGAAATTTGAATTATACTTGTTCTCTATACATTTTATATTCATCTCTTATCTTCTCTAAATGTTCAATATGTGCTAACTTTAATTTATGCATCATATCATATATTATACTAAGAAGATTTTCCAAATGTTGTGATCATATTATATTACTTTGGTTCCAAGTGATCACAAGCTAAAGTAATTCACTCTAGAGGTGGAAAGTATCTATATAAGACTTAATATCTCATAGTAACCATGGTTAGTAATATATCACACAACATTAATGCTTCGACACGGAAAGAATCACCTCTGCATTGGAGGCCTAAATCATCACATGAGGATCTGACTTGAAACACAAGTCCTTATCCTTGTCCAAAAATATTGTACAGCATCATCACTTTGACATATCAAAGTATTCAACTCAACACATGAGGATTAACCTTTTACATAAAAGTCTTAGTCATTCTTGAGTCCAACTCAAGAAATTTACTCCAAGTTCCTGGGTCCAACTCAGGATCCCTACCTCATCACATGAGGTCCAATCCTAACACATAATATTGGACTGGAGAATGACTCTTGATGTTGTAACTTTAAAAAAATATTCCACCCATTCATTGGTAAAATCGATTTCAAATTTTTATATCTTATAATATGTTTCCAAGTCTCTAGGTGAAAAGGAACCAATGCATTTTCCCTACTCATTCAAGATTTGATTAGTCTTTATTTATGTATGCTGTATCAACCATTTTATGGCCTTTGTACATGGAAAAACTATGATCTCGGAATAGAAACATTATGACTATATAATTTCATGAAATTTTGAACTACTTCAATTTCTTCTTCCACCCTTTCATTTGGTTCCTCAATATCTAGCAATATTTCCCCATCCTTAATCAACAATAATAGTTCATTGATGTGTGTACACCATGTGTATCTATATGATGGAAAGTATATGAATACATGGGTATCTTGAATTTTTTTTATTTATAATTTTTTTATTCTTAGTTGTCTTGCTTTACCTTTTAGTTAGTTTTAGATAGTTTCTTCTCTAGTTGTTTTGTTGTTAGTAACTCTTTCCTAGATTCTTCTATTATAAAAATGGGTTCCTTAAACTTATATATTAGTAATTATTCTTTTATTTCCTCTTTCCCCTCTCCCTTTCACCTTTGGATTCATATATAGGTACTCACATCTCACTCATTCGATCAATAAATCACATTATATATGTTAGTTTGAAAATCCAAAACAACACCATCAACATCCAAAATAATTTCATTTGGGAGCCTTGGGCCCTAATCCATCTCAACACACATCCTTTTGTAAGTGGGAATATGGATAGAAATAACCTCTAGTTACGATATCAAAATAAATATATTGAAGCCCTTGACAATTTCCCATAATGAATCCTTACTCCAAAAATGAAGATGGAGGTTTTGGATCCCCATTTTATCTATACTACAGTTGTTTAATAATTGGAGGATTACAAATTCTCAAAAAATATATATGCTTATCAGGAATGTCCAAAAATTCAAAACAACTTACTCTTAAAATTTGTATAGTGAATAAATTGTTTATCAAGCGTCAATGGTTCAAAAGCAAGAAAATATTAACAACCCAAGGCAACCCCAAAATAGGGGTCAATGCACAATACCTTCTCTTTTTCTCTAGTCTCTAAAAATTCCATTGAAAACCATTTAGCGCAATAGTGGATATTAACTATCCTACAATATTTCCATTGAAAACCCTTTAGTGCAATGATGAATATTAACAATCCCTTGTAGAATGGATTCCATGTGTTCAAAATCCAAAAATCAAGATCTCTGAGATTTGGCAAAAGAAGATCAAAATGACAAATCGGCACATGGTTGTTAAGATAAATTTCTTTGGGATTCTCCATTTGTGAGTTGATAATAATGGATAGCACACTCATTATATTAACCCTAAGAAATTCACAAAATGAAAATTAAATATGTTATGGAAAGAAACTTCCTATGGATTGGGGTAGACCACAACAGACTGAATGACACCAGAAATCATTCCTCTTCAATATGCAAGAGAAAAAAACGCTGCTAACACTAAGAGATACGGAACATACCATATTTCAAACGGTTGTAGTAGATCGCCATTGAGCTTTTCCAACACAGTTGTACCTACAATTCACCCTCAACAAAAACAAACAAGGCAAGCATGATATATGATAAAGTGTTATGCCTACTATAGCATATATAAGTCCAACATGTAAAATCAAATACAACTACATCCATGGATAAAAATATTCATATTCATACACATGTCATGGACGAGAAATGGATATTTCTATTAATAATGAACAGAGATAACAGTAACAAACTCTGTCGGCACCTCATCGAAATGGAGAAACCGAGTCCTCCACCTGGGCCTCCACCACTTCAATCCTCCATCTCAATGGAAATATCACAAGAAAATGCAAAGCTTGGGAAGAGCATCAATGTGTGCTCAAAAGGACAAAGGGATGTAGACTCAAGCATTAATGAATGAGGAAACAATGAAATATAGTTTCCTTGCTCTCAAATGTTCTCCTCCTCTAATGCATCCAAGAGGCTCAATATATAGCCCTTCAATAGTAAATGAAGGGTCGAGTTGGAGCAATTCTAGGCACATGGAAAGCCAAGAGTTAAGCTATTCGGGACTCATTGAAGACAACTCCAAATATTTTACTTTTTGTGCAGATTTCCCGATGTACACAAGCTATAGTGGAGAAACATGCATGTACACGCGCCTTTTAAGATAAAACTTGCGTATGGAAATAAAAAAGTGTTTTTTAATGGATTTCTTGTATCATCAAAGTATAATTCGAGAAAGGGGGGTCCAAAGACTCTACAGAGGGACATGGGAGGCCATAAAAGTGTGATCTACAAAGTGTGGTAAAATTAGTTATAATAGATGCCCCCTAATGTGTGAGGTCGGAGGGGTAACAAGATGTCGAAATACATTATATCCATTCCAGAAGTGGAGTAATGAAGACCCATGTGGAAGAACCAGCCACTTATCAGTATAATACAATGATAAATCTCAGCATGTGACTACAAATATACAGTGTAGTAGTCCCTGATACATAAGAGTACAATGGCCATGAATAGGCATAATACACATATGTCACATGTGGGCATTGCCACGTACAATATATAGTGAACAAGATCTCCATAATGGATGAAGATGTTTGATAATATACTGGAATATGGGCATGAGAGTTGACACCTCGTGAATACTATCACGATTAAAGAGATAGAATATGTGAAATGTCACCAAGATCAAAGGTCTTCTACGCAAACCACTACTGGTGCATGTCCCATCATGTGAATAAAGGTGTCGAGGTCGAACATGATGTTCCATCATCTAATTATCGGTCATTGATGTATACCGTTAACAAACGTGAGATATCCCACTAATAACAATAATGGGAATTAAGTTACGGAGTGCAATATAACAAGTGTGAATAGATGTGTTGAGGTCAAACACTTGAAAGAGTCCATCGATCAAGGGACATTGATGTATTCCCAAAAATTTTGATGGCAAGAGGACCTGCCACTAATGACTACAAGTCTCAAGTATCTCAATGGACTATAGACTCCTATTCTAGAATAAATGATCTGAATTCGATGGAATGGAATCCACTAGAAGGAGGGAATTAATGAATCCCCCATCAACCAACACGAGGTACATAGCAACACTGGATACTTTGGTAGAACTTGAATGAACAAGATGTGCACCAACTAGTAACTGTATCGGGAATGGCTGACATGCAAAGACAAGATAACTGAGGAATGGTCGACTCAGGCTAAAACTTGCTTTGAATAAGATCATAAGGCATATGGTGACTAACAGGAAGCATGGACTCAACCTGTAAACTAGGAAAACTCTGCGACATAGGAGGCATCAACAGAGGCTCCATAGGGACTGGAAGCATAACCAATCGGTGGAAAAAATCACAATAACGAGTACAAATCTGAAATTCATACTAATAACCCAACCGATGGATGGAATGTACAGTGCTATGTTCGAAGGCGACACGACTCGACACTTGTCAAAAGTAATATCATTTCCCACCCATTTTTTTATGTTTTTTTATTTTTTGGACTTTTTCAGATTAGGAATCTTGAAAAAGAATAAAAATTCATGTATTACATAGCTAGGAGGAGATGAGTGTCGCAGGAAATAAAACTAGTTCCAAGCAGTGGAACATACCTATGCTCAATGCAAGGAAGCATGTGCAGGATAAGGACACTCGGGGGAAGGTCTCCTTCCGGTAGGGGATGATCAATCTGCAAAGGATATATAAAATCCTTTGCTTGGATAGGATTAAGACAAGCTCATGCTATATGGCTTATAACTCTGAATCGGGGAGTCGTCCTAAAGCTCAATAAGGAAAGAAAGTGCATGATAATGCAATTAAAAATTCATATAAACAGGAGTCCGTGCGGGAAATGGCCAGCATAAAGTTCAAGGGAGAATATGAGGTTCTTGCTCAAATACATGGCATGACTACAAAGGGACTCTCAGACCTAAGGGAATAATCTCAACATCGGTACCAAATGACAAAGCGGGATCTAACTACGGCACCCATGAATAGGAAGGTGCTACCACTTAGGTGACGCCACTTCTACTAGCGGTGTGATGGTTTTGTAACATTTTGAAGTGGGTTTGTACCTATAGTTAAGGTGACATGGTCACAAGGAAATGCATCATTAGGGGATTTTTGAGGTCTAAAATGGGCCTCATAAGAGAAATAGTAAAATAAAAGTTTTAAATTTTGGAGGGGAATTTTTTTTTTAAAACTACTTTTTCTTATCATATTTTTGGCATATCTCCTTATCGGTTCACCCAAATTTCGAATTTGGAGATTCATTGGATGTGGAATTTAATTCCAAATCCAACCCATACCCACATTGCATACTTCTTAGGTACCCACGACACCCAAAAATTAAAATTTCAATAAAAAATGTATTTTAATATTGAATTTTAATGGTGCAATTTTTGTTTTGACACCCATTTTTACCTCAAAAATCCCCTAATGAATGCAAGTAGACATCTGATGCTATCCTATATGCCATTTCAAAATTATACTTATCACGGACACGAATAGGTCAAAGCCTCAGAGAGAGTGTACAAAAAATGGACCCTACATGACAATAATATTAGTCCAAATCAGCTGGAAAGAGTCAGTAAAGAGTCCAAACTATAGGATATAAGAAGTATTGATCATGGTAATTGAATTCAAAGGAAACAGTGTGATGGGAAATGGGACATAATTAGAAAGAATGTAAGGTGTATACCCAATGTTCACATATCCACTACTACCCCCATGAGAACAAATATTGGTGTTAAGACCAGTTAAAGGGAGTGAAAATCATCCACAAATGGAGTGGAGGGTGGAATATGACCACTCCTAAATATATGAGCAAGTTTATAAGGGGTTTTTGTGCCCCTTAGTCCAACACCAGGGTCTGCACTGAGACTTGGAGTGGGTGAAGGGATACTAGTATTGATATCATGCATGTCGAACATAAAAGGACCCTAACTCAATAGAACATAAATATACTCAAGTAACCGTGATCCCTAAATCCAACTAGCGCACAAAGAGAACACTCCTAAGAAAATCTAAGCTAGGGGAAAGCAAGCCAAGAGGGAGGATAAATGAGCTCCTGAATGTAGCAGGTAGGTCTCTCTTAGGAGAGGCCTAAAACTCTGATACAATTCATGTGGAGGTGTGTAACCAATTATAGTGGCCCTTAGCTTCAACACATAAAGTGATTGTGATGTCTGACCTCTACCTGGCCAGGACACTCATAGAATAACCTCTGCAAGTACCCCCTACAGTACCTAGGTAAGGCAACTAAGGTCACTACAATATAACCAATGCTTAGGCGGACAATCATAGGTGGGATCTACCATATGGGTAGGGTAACAAAGCCTAAAGCTCGAAAGCACCAAAGGTACCTCAAAATTCCCCTGATATGAGTAAGATACTGGAAGTATATTCGACACTGCACAGAGAGTGGAAAGGGGATATCCTGACTACAAACGTGTACGTTGACTCATGCATAAATCTTGTGTAAGAGGAGCCTCTTGAGAACACTAATTATACAAAAGATTTAACTCTCTCACCTGGACATACACCTACTTGTTTTGTTTAGTAGTCTTGGAGAAATTTACTCACAAAAACATATTCCAAGACTCTAAAACCTAATCTTGTTGATGCACTACTATTAAATAAAAAGTGTAATTCATTTTAAATTAAGCGTTGATTTTAAGGTTGTGATTACTCAAAGGAAATGGTCATGCAACTAGTGATGTTATGACTAGGAAAATGAAGTAAATATGCATACATAAAAAAACAATTCCAAGTGCAAGTTGTCTTTAAATATGAAGAAAGAGGTATGCCACTACATGAAATGGACAAAAATTCATTCCTTTCCAAATGCCAATGCAATCCTTCCTATATGAAAGCCTGAACACAACTCTCATCCAAGCAATCCAATGCAAGTACCTCCTTAAATCCATATGTGAGATGCAAGTAAGAATGCAACTATATAATTATTTTGTATGTTCAATATAAAGAATGAAAATGCAATAAAAGTCATTAAAATTCTCAGTCTCTGCAGCATGCATCAAACACAAGCCAAGCAAGACACCAAGACAAAATCACTAATGCATTAATGGAAAAAAAAAGAGGAGATAAATGACTAGAAGTACTTTCAAAGAAAAATCAATTAAAAAGGGGTCTCTAGTAAAAAAAGAAGCAATCAACAGACAACATCAGTGCCCAAGAAGACCTAGTCACACTCACAACCCACCCAACAACTTCCCACATCAAAATATCAACCAAAATGGAGGATGTACACGACTGTTCAAAGAACAATAGCATATGTATGCAACTAGGTAGAGGACAGCCTATGTATATATGCGACTGTACATACTCGAACCTGTGTATATAGAAAATAAAGTGGTAAAAAGAAGACCAAGGGTCAGACCACTCTAGGGGAGTGTCAATGGATGAAAATACTACTAAATACAACATAGAAATGGGGAGAAACAGAGAGAAAGTCAAGTACATCGTGCACCCAAACCCCAAAGAAAAACAACGAACCTCCCCAGTATGGTCGCCAATTATATTATGGAGAGAAACTTCCTATGGCTTGGGGTAGACCACAACAAACTAAATGAAACCAAAAATCAAGCCACTTCAATATGCAAGAGAAACAAATGCTACTACACTAATGGATATGGAATGTACCTTATTCCGGACGACTGTGGAAGATCCCTGTTGATATTTTCCAACACACTTGTACCTACAATTCACCCTCAACAACAACGAACAAGGAAATCATGATATACTTTAAAGTGTTAGGCCTACTATAGCATATATAAATCCAACATGTATAATCAAATACAACTACATTCATGGACAAAAATATTCATAGTCATACACATGTAATGGATGAGAAATGGATATTTCTATTTATAATGAACGGAGATAATAGTGACAAACTCTATCAACACCTCCTCGAAATGGATAAATAAATTCCTCCACCTGGGCCTCCACCATTTCAATCCTCCATCTCAATGGCAAGCTCACAAGACAATGAAAATATTGGGAAGAGCAACATTGTGTGCTCAAAAGGACAAAGGGATGCAGACTCAAGCATAAATTAATGAGGCAATAATGAACTATAGTTTCCTTGCTCTCAAATGTTCTCCTCCTCTAATGCATCCAAGAGGATCAATATATAGCCCTTCAATAGGCAATGAAGGGTCGAGTCGGACTGTTTCCAAGCATATGGAAGGCCAAGAGTCAAGCTATTCAAGACTCGTTGAGGAAAACTCCAAATATTTTACTTCCTGTGCGCATTTCCTGATGTGCGTGGGGTACAATGGAGAAACATGTGTGTACACACATATTTGAAGATAAAACTCACACATGAAAATAAATAGATGTTTTTTAAGGGATTTATTGGATCATCAAAGTATAATTCGAGCAAGGGGGGTCCAAAGAGTCTGCAGAGGGACATGGGAGGCCATAAAAGTGTGATCTACCAAGTGTGGTAAGATCATATATAAAAAAATATACTAACCTTAATATGGAATTAATTTCGAAAGAGTGGACCTGGGTAGAGGCTGGGAAGTTAGCAAATTACCGAACTATAATACATTATGAGGCTTATATGGTTGACGTTGTTTTCGGACTTGTTTCTTGATTGTTTTCTCGTGAATTCGTTACTTGTGGTTCAATTGAATCCAATGAACACTCCCAAGATCAAAAATTGGTTATGCATAGACCAAGTGAATCGAATGAACACCCCAAGCTCCAAGCTCACAAGTTAGTTTCTCGATTGGTTGCTAACGAACTAATTAATTGTGGAATAAGTGAAGTAAATG
The DNA here is from genome assembly GCA_001517045.1 of Pseudotsuga menziesii. NCBI lineage: Eukaryota > Viridiplantae > Streptophyta > Pinopsida > Pinales > Pinaceae > Pseudotsuga > Pseudotsuga menziesii. Next base: position 454,997 of record LPNX010896444.1, on the reverse strand, counting down.
AATATGAAAGGGCAGGGGGGAAACGATAAAATTCCTTTTGTATATCAAATTTCGACCCATTTAACACCTATTCAAAATTATTTAAATTTCCTAACACTATGATGGTGTAAACAAGGTTAGATAGTTTCAACATTAATTTTTGGGTATTAGAGGTCAAGGTTTACAATTGCTACGAATTGTTATAGTCCCAAAAGTATTTAAATGGTGTTAAGGTTATAAGGGTTGTTTTTTGGTATATATAAGATATGGGGAATATAATTTATATAATTTATGTAAGTGGGTTTATAGGGTTAGGAGTTTTATACTAGGTTGGGTTTAAAGATCCTAGGAGTATGGTAAGGAGTTAGGGTTTATCTAAGTCAATGATTAAAGAGGTTAGGTTTTATGAGTGATAGGTTATGGTTTATGACATCAAAGTGACATGAGTCATCCTTGAGTATTGAAAACTTTCCATACCGTCAAGGCATGCACCTAGTCTAACCATGTCGAATTTCAACGCATATAAGACACTATGATGAAGATAATGAATATGATATTCTCTGGATAATACCTAATCAATAAATCACTAAACCAACTACATTTTGGACACTATAACCTTCCCATACCATCAAGGCATGCTTCTACTCTAACCATGTCAAATTTTGACGCATACAGACACAGTTTGAAGAAAATTCAACGTTGGCCCCATTCACTAGTCACTTATAAAATAATGACAATTACAATGATGGTATAAACCCAAATTATATCCTCTTGGTTTCAAGAACAATTTATTATCTACTAAATAATTCCAAACATGTGAAGGTGAAAGCTCTCATGCCCCCCCCCCCTCACATCACTCTCAATTCCCCAATACCGAATTTGACATGATAAATAACATGAAACACACTACATAGAAAAAGAAATTAAAGTTAAAAACATGTAATTAACTCATATAAGTAAATAATTTAAATATATTAAATCATATAAAAGATATAGTGTCATACCTCCTACATAAGAGCATTTATGTAATATCATTGATCTCCTTCTAGATCATCCAACTTCCTATCATCTATAGCAATTGATAGTAGCCCAATTAAGTATCATCCCATATAATTAATATTAAATATATAATTGATAGAATAAATCATAGAAAGATACAATTACATACCTATCTCATACATTTCAAGACATCATTGTCATTCGTCTTCTTCTTCTACATCAAACTCAACATATGAATCTTCATATGTTTCATAATCTAAATTGATGAAAGGATCGTTCATATCACTATCATCAAACGCAATATTTTATAATATCCTCATCGATATCAGCAATGAGAACATTTTCTAACACGGTTGGATGATCAACTTCGTTGGCTTCTTTATTTGACACATCTACGACCACCTGCTCTTGATCTGCATCATCTTCTTCTTCAACATTATATTCTTCCTCTATAATATTATTCTTCACTGGTATTCCTCTTGGATCATATATAACAATGTATGACCAACCTACTTTACCTTGTACCTCTAAGTAAAATACCTTCTTACACTTACTTGGGTGAACATAAGTCTTTGTACCCAATTCTAGTGCCCTTTTATTAACCAAGATAAATCCATTAGCGTAATCGATAACAATTCTTTCAATGATCATGTTCATTCAGTCATAGCGTGTACCATTTGACCTCAAACATAACTATTTTAAAGGAATTAAAGCCACACTCAATTAATCTTCCAAATACCCATAGTATTTATTTTCATATACTTCTGGATGCCTCACACTTCTAGAGAAAACATTAGTGACCTAAAAAACTATAGTTATCCTGCAATCAAAGGTTTCCCTCTTATCATCCAACTCTTTGATGAAAAATTTACTTTCATTGCACCACATATCTGTGTGGTGTTTCAATTGCAACATGCTTGACAAGTACAACATGGATTGTCAATTAATAAACATCTTATAATATGGACTTAGTAAATGTATGTATAAATAAATAAATAAAACAAATACATTGATAAAATGGGAGATAATTAAATAAATGTGGGAGTATATACTTGCCTTTCTATCTTTTAAACCATATGTTAAATCAATTTCCCTTTGCATAATACCATAATATTGTTGCCAATGACGATGCACTGTTTTAATCAACTTACCCCTTCCCATCATAACCTACCATAGAATTCTATACATTGTTCTATCCATTCATCCATCCAATCAAGATTGTTTGCAATGTATAAATGTATTTCATCCCACTCTCTACTCACTATATTAGAAATTAACAATGCAATAGATATCATTAATTAAATTTATAATAATTTAAATTTACAACATCTATTTACTTTTCACCTACCTTGTTCTACCTTTTCCCAATAGGACCTCCCTTTCAGATTTGTACATAATGGAATTGACATGCCAAATGCAAGGCACGTTCATATTTTATGTTGATTCAGGTAGATACTAACCAATATAAACCATGCTTTGATATACCATATATCCCTCCACCATAGAATCCTCAAGACATGCTCTTTATCTAACAAAAGCCTTCAATGACTTCAACTACTTCTCCACCATCCACATTGACATTGTGTGTACATGTCCACGCATTTCAATCTCTTCAACTTGATGTATGAGGTAGTGTTTTTGTCCATTGAAAAATGATGGAGGTAGATACTTCTGCATTTCACACATTAGATGGGGAATTTATCTCTTCCAATATCTAATATCTTATTTATGTATCTGTTTAGACTCTGAAATCCACCTACAAATGATGCAAGTAATAGGTTTCAACAAGATCAAAAAATACATAAAAGTGCAAGTAAAGCGCAATATGTCAATAAGTTCTGCAAAAAAGTGAATAAACATTTTGCATATGTTTCCATTACTTACCTCATGTATTTTCCAAGATCATATACAACTTGTTTTATGTTGTTGTCAAATTTATTTGGGAGGGATAGGGGTAGAACAAAAAAGAAAATGATTATTTATTTTCAAACAAGAGAAAAAAATTACTAAAAAGATGTATATCAATATCACCATATACCTAAATAATTACCGTAATGACTATATGCCAGTCATGAGTTTTAACCCCACCAAATTTCCCTATTTTTATTAAGATATTTTGTATGTTTGACGAAAACCCCATCAGAAACCTAATTTTCTAAATGACTTCTTTTACAGCATTGTTTTGATGCTCAATCAATAACAGTGGAAAACTAATATTTGATATCCATCACCATTAGAATTAATCACGCTTTACATTATGTGATTAGCTTCCTCAATGTCATTACAAATTTTTCCAATTCTTTCTTTGTTAGTCCCTCCATCTAAGATTATCCATAATGCTTCTATTACATTCTTCATGGCATGCATCGTATCAAACAAATAAGTTATTTGTAAGTGCTCATAGCAGGGATAATTTTAGGGGCGAATTTTAGCACAGTGGGCTATTTTTCCATGTTTTTATCCCAAAAAAGATTCGCCATTTTGCATTTTTTGAAGGCCTGTTTCGCCCAATTTTGTTGGGGTCAAATTTTTTCACCCTAAAAATCGCCAAATTATTATATAAACGATATAAAATCCTTGGAAATTAAAATATTTTTTGAAAAATATCGCCAATCATTTTATAGTTGGTGTTTTAAGAATTGGTAATATTCGCCAACATTTATACACTTTTAAATAAGTATGGTTCCTTAAAATCATATCTAGCTCATAGTAGGGAAACCTACTTAATTTTATGGGGTAACTTTTCATTCCTCGTGGAATCCCATTGATTCCATAATGACATTCATGATACAGAAATAAAATCACATTAATAATAATTAATGACAAAACAGGTAAAAAAAATTCACTAAAAGAAATCATAAGATTACATATGAAACATAGACAATTTGCATGCCTTGACTATTTCTATTATATTCCAACTTCTATAGGTGATGAGTTGTTCTTCAAGGATTTTTTCCATTCTCTTCTTTACCATTGATTTTTTTTTCTCGGTATTTAGATCTAGCAATTATTCTTAGGGAGGAAGTGTCTATACTCATTAAACACCTCCTTCCTAAACTTCTTGATTAACGAGATTTTATCCTAGGACCACAAACTGGACATGAAAACTTACCCTTTGTTTTAGGACTTGCAATATATATGTATTAATGTCAGAAAAGGATTAATCATTTTAAAAATTCATGATATTTTCAATCAATTATATAATATTATAGTGCAATAGAAAGTAATTACATACCACAAAAATGTGTCAACCCGAGAGCATCATGAATTGTCCATGCAAGTATTCCATGGAATTGAAATTGTTTTCTCGTTATTGTTCTAGATATGTCATACATAGTGATGCCAACCCATAACTTCAGTATCTCATCGATAAGGGCCTCAATATATGCATTCATATATTTCACTTGGTAGCTAACTAATTGATTCAATGTACAATTATATTTATTTATGTGTCCTTATATATAAAAGATATCTTCATGCAATGAAACAAAGAAATATTATATTACTTTCAAAAAAATATTTGAAACTAATTAAATACCTGGAACAATCATTGCCGACATTGTGTGCTATCTCTTTACTGACATCCAAGGAGGAAGGTATTGTTTATAACAAAAATAGGCCACACTGAGTAAGTAGAACAAATCTCTCCAATTGGATTGACACCGTCATCTACTAATGAAAGTCTAACATTACAGTGTTCTTCTTTAAAAATTGGTCGTTTTTCTTCAATGGTCTTCAATGCAAAACCATCTGCAAGCATTCGAAGAACATCGTCTTCACTTATCTTCTTTGCATGTTAATCCATAAAATTTCCTATACTTTGGCACATGAACAGTCACTGGAAACATGGAGTTATTGGAATATAATGAAGGACTTTGCAAGGAACCTTTTTTGTTACTTGATCAGTTTGATATCTACTTATTTGACATTCAGGGAATTCATATTCTAATGCATATTGTCCATAATATATAATATAATCATTAGGACATGGATGAATGGCTTGATACTCCATTCTAATTTGTTTCATAATCAAAGATATTTCTCAATATGTGCTTTGTAAAATATTTGATCATGGTAATTAGAATTAACCGAACAAACTATGACATTAAAAAAAACAAGTTAATGTAAAGAATATTAGTCCTTAATATTGCATCCCTATTTTGCGAATTAATGACTAACAATAGAGGAAAATAGACCACCTTTATGTTGTACATGTGAGTATGAAATTAATACATTACAATATATCTTAGGATGTGCGTGAAAAAGGTGTTTGATAAACCATTCAAAACCTTCATGAACAACAATATAGCAGATAGAAGATTTATCGTTGAGCCATGATAAAGAGGTTGTTGTGACTTCTCAAGTAAAGGAACATAATGAATCTTATTGGGGGTGTCCTCATACATTGGATAAATAAGTCACGGATCAATCTATTTATCCTATCTTCCTCATTTGTATAAAAAACATTATCCTCATCCATATAACCATCATTAAGAACTTGACCATCTGTATTCTCATCTCCGTGTTTCTCACCTTGTAAACTGGTATTTCTACTACTACTTGGTAAATACCTCTCTGTAGGTCGATATTTAGGGGTTATTGCCTTTATAATTACAAACAATGTAATAAAATTAGTGTATATAAAACAAATATTAAAATCATAAAGCATATACATTATCACTATTGCAAAGAGTACATTATATAATGAATAATGTCTTACCAAGGGATGGTATTTGTACCCCTCTTCAGTGTGCCCCTTCTCCCTACAAAGCTTTTCAACTATTGTTCTTAAAATTGTTTTTGTTTGCAAGCCCCTACAATTGTTTCAAGGGAAATGACATTTTCCATCACCCTTCACCTCCAATGCTTCCCTAAATTGAGCAAGCCTCCTTACATTTTCTTCCAAATTATATTTAGAAGACATTCTATTTTCCTATAAGAACTAAATCAACTGAATCGGTATATAAGTAGACTAAATATGTGTGTGTGTGTGTGTCCAACCAATTTCACATATGTAACTACATTAATTCAACCAATTTCATAAAGTAAAACCCTAACCAATTCAACCTACAATTTCATGCAGTAAAATTCAAATCTTTAAAAAAAATCATTTAACAGCTCAATATATTAACCAAAGTTATGGGAAAAATCACCAACCTCCACACATATATCAAGAATTGACAATCTTGTGAAAGACGTAGATAAAAACCTAAAATTTCATGCATCAAATAATGGTGGCAAAAAAAACAATTTCAAATGTTGCAATGGAAAAATTTATAAATGAATTTCCCTATTAAAAACAAAATTATATAAATTCCACAATTATACATTATGATAAATCTATATCAAGGTTTTAAAAATTCTTAACATAACTTTATATATTAAAGAAGAAAAAAAATTAAAATACTGAACTTGAATATCTAAAATCCTAGCTACGTAGATAAAAAAAAACATTCATGTGTTAAACCAAATCTTGATAGAAAAATTGTAGATCAAACCATCACCAAAATCAATGTCATAACTATCACAAATTTGTCAAAATTTGTTTCGTTCACATATATTTATACATCGGCACTAGCATTTAAAATTGAACCCTTCCTAACCCTTCCAAAGGGTTCTAACCCTTCTCAAAAGTGCAAAGTTAAAATTGCCCTTCAAAAAAAAATTAAAATCTGAATTTTACCCTTCCAATTAAGAAAGGCATAATTTATATCAACATTTCAAAATAAGGGCAATATTTCAAATTATCCATCCATATAAATTTCTCAAGATGTTGAAATTCCTATGTTATAAATTTCAACTCATCATTCAAAATATTGGAAATATGATAAATTATAATCACTCACTCACTCATGCCATGCACTAAGTGCTTAGTTCTATAAGATGACTAGTAATCATTGATGACTACAAGGCACTAGCCATCGAGATGCGAATCTGATTTCTGAGTCACTTGGGGCTTCAATCTAAAGTGTGATAGTGTGTCAAAAACTATGACTATAATAAAAAAGAACAACTAATATTCTACTACTAGGCCCGAAACGAGCTGAAAACTTTGTTCCTACTACCTATGTGAACCTCGCTACCAATGTCCACTTATTTTTCGTCAAACTAAAATTCAAAAGGTCAGTTTGATGAGTCCTCCTCTACAAGACTTAATTTTTTGCATGAATATCATGGACTCATGACAACTATAAACAAAACCCGATGTCATGCAAATACAAATAATGGCATGTAGCTAGGATCACAAACTATGCAGAGGTCGATTTATGCATTGCTATAGAGAGGTGTCATTGAGCACATAATATGGAAAAGCAGTGGTTATTAATAAAATTTAAAAAAAACAATTGTTGGCTCAAGAATAGTCTTCAATTTTATGGGTGGCATGATCGTGATGTAATCTCCCTCCACCCTTCCAAACATTTGTGGTTTCTCACAACATTTGTCCTCAGCGCCACCAAAATACATATAAAAAATAATTGTAGTTACATCCTCTTCCCTTTAAATCCTTGTCTCATAGTCATAACTAAGGATTATTATGCATGCACATCCTCACCTTATAATATGAATTGGGTCAAGGCACAGAGACAACCATAAAATATTAAATGTGTCAGGATGCAAAGAGTAAGAGACAACTATAAGTAAGTCTTATATTAAATTCACCATATAAGTCTTTAATTAACACTATCAACTGAGATTTGGATTGTTGTGATCTTCTTATCACTCCTCACTAATGTGATTGCAAGGCATTCTTTGAAGGCGAGGTCCATAATTTTAGGTCGTCTTCCTCATTATCATGCCTTTTGGTAAGACAATAAAGAGCGTAGTGGCCTCCATCAACATCAAAAACTGTTTTGACATAGAGGTATACACATTAATTGTTTTCATTAAAAACAAAAAATTCCTACATGTGACTGTCGATTCATTGAATCTTGAACTAGTACAAAACACACAAAAAATTAGAGCCCCAAGACCTTAATTACTCACACCTAGAACTTTCTCAAATCTAGCCATTAATAAACTTCTTTTGGTATTTTGGTTCAATTTAAAAGGCAAATTGTTGAGACTCGGACATGCAGTGAGTTGCAAGGGTTCAATTGACTTAGGCTTGAGTCCATTGCCCCTCCATCCCATACATGTATTCTTTCACGACAAGTGTTGAACAAAAACAATTGATGCCCTGACCCCAATTATGCTAGCTTTGCTAACTTGCTTGGTATGTAGGATTTTTTTTTAATGTTTTCCAAGTTCTGTATTATTTTTTCTTAGGTGCGCAATCCTTATCATTCTTACATCTCTCAAGCTTGGATTGCACATGGATGCCCCAATATTGTTATGACATAGTCTAAGTAGTTTTTTTGTACAATGAAGTGTGCTCCAACTTGCAAAAATACAATACAATAGTTTTTATGTTACTGAAGTGTAAAATTAATGATACACATGAAAACTTAATGTGTTCAAAATAAGTTTTATTGAAAATATATCATTTTTTCCTATAAATAGTAAGAGGTGCTCAATTATTAAAAATTGAAAAAATTTGAAAAAACAATTTTATTTTTTACATTTTTTTTGGTGAAAGGATTTAGTTAATTTATACTTGTCAATTGAAGTACAATTATTTATATTACCCTTCGTCTTTGAAGAGCTCCAAGAATAAATTTCCATCCAATTAAAATTAAGACCCACCCTTCAAATTTGATCATTGATCGGTACTCATCGAAATTTCAATAAGCATATGACATGTGGTTCACATGTGTTAAACAAGTCATCACAATTACCAAGAAGTTGTGTCACACTATCACACAATCTTCGATCTTTCAACAAACATCAAGGTTCATGAAAAAAAAATTCAAAATTTCTCACATTTTCAATGTATTTTTTTAACGAAAAAATTGATTTATTTCAAGTGTCGCAGTATTTCGTGTAATTTTAACGGCGGATGAGCTCGAGCTTGGAGGGGAATGGAAAATTCTCTAGGATAATTTTATCAGGGGGCTGGAATATGGCAGAATTCGACTTTCTGATCAATGTGACTCTCTTCTCTGGTCACAAAAAAATTATGTGGGCCCGTTAACTGCTGAAAAAGGCTATGATTGTATTCTCTCTGTTAGTTGTACATATATTCAAGAACCAGTTCTGGATTTCCTGTGGAATCAAAATATACCACTAAAAATAGCTTGCTTTACTTGGCTTATGGCTAGAGGTCGGATATTAACATGGGATCAGCTTCAGAGTAGAGGGTTTCATGGACCGAGTAGATGTGTTCTGTGTGAAAGGAATGAAGAGGATAGTTATCATATTTTTTTGGCTTGCCCCTTCTCTGATTGCATCATAGCACATTTCGAGGCTAAGTTTGGGTTCTCCCTTCCTTCCTTTAGTTCTGTCTCATCCTTTTTGGCTTAGTGGTTTTACTCCATTGCGCATTCAGCTCCCTTTAGATACCTGCCACTCTTTATCTTCTGGGGTATATGGCTTCTTTGAAATAACTTTCTTTTTGAAAACAGGAAACTTGCTTTCTCTGCTCTTATCTCCAGGAATGAAGGTTTATTAAATTCTTACCCACCTCCATTGAAAATTAAAAAAATTCGGAATATTGGTTATAAACCTTTGTTGTCCTTTCCTTGTGGATTTTTTGATGGGGCTACTACGAAGAATATAGGTGGTTCAGGTTTCGTGATCTATCTAAGGGATACTCATTTCTTCAGCTTCTCTATGGGATGTGGATGCAGTACGAACACTAGAGCAGAATTATTGGCAATGATGGGCAGTCCTTAGGGTGAGCTTGATGATGGGTCTTCCCATGCATTTGATCTATGGTGACTCTATGGTAATTATTTCTTGGATAAATAGACTCTCTGCACTTGATGTTCCCTCACTGATGCACTGGTGTAAAGATATAAGAAATATACTTCAAATGGCCCCTCCGGTGATTTTCAAACATATATTCCGTGGGCATAACTCGCTGGCAGATGTCCTCTCTAAACAGGCCTTGAATTTGGATATGGGATATGGTAATTTCTCTGAAACTTTGGATGGAATGGTCATAAATCATGGCCAATTGGTTCTCTTTTAGTGTTGTTGAGCAATATGTTTTTTAGCTTTTGACTTTCAGCATTTGATTGATCATCTTTGTCTGTTCTGTATGAGACCTTTCAGCCAGCAAGTCTTGCTCAGAAATGTCTATTTAACGATCATCTTCGATCTTACTCAGCATATTCTGGCCTAATTATCAGGGATGATGAGAAAATTCTGCTATGATCAGACTTTTTACTTTTATTCTGGATGACTGTAGTCAGCATTGTTACATCTTATGTCTTTGTGATGTGTTTTTTTTCTCACAGTCATAGAGATGGTACATGTACTTGATGTCTTTTGATTCCTATGGATAACAAAGACTGGTATTTTTTCCTCTGAAAAAAAAAGTAATTTTAACCCATATGTATTAGTGACGGCATTTTATGCCTATTGAAAAATATGGTTTATAATTTTGATATAAATTTTGAGTTGTGATTTTTTTCCATTAAAAAAAACATGATTGTATTACAAAAGATTACTTGATTTGAAGTCATTGTATAAAGATAAATGTGATGCATCCAATACCCTTATTAATGGAGACATTAAAACCTTTTTGAGTAAATAATAGCTAGCAACCATTTATACAATAAGTGAGAAGAAATAATAGTTGTTTCTTTTTTAAATGCACTTCACACTTTTAAAATGTCACCAGTTTTTTTTTAAAATGAGGTTTGTTGAAATTTTTAAGAAAAATAATGGAAATTAATACAAATAATTAATTTATAGTGAGTTACAAAGATGTGGTTATACATATTTTGTAACTAATTTATTATGTAAGGTTGTTTTTAATTGAAATATTAGTGTTAAATCTTGTTAGCTCATTTGGTTAAGGTGTGGATCTCGTTAGTAGGACGACCTGGGTTCAATTCTCCTTAGGGGTGAACTAGTTGGGATGAGATATCCAAAATCCAACTAGTTGATGGTTGGAGTGGCCTAGGATGGGTGCGATCCACAGGTTATTTTGATAGCTTAGATGTCCCTGGGTCATGGTTTCTTAAACCAGAAGGCACTCCAACTAGTGAGAAAGATTCTAGAAACAAAAAAGATAAAAAAAAAAAAATTGATATTATCTTTATTTGAAGTACGTGCTTTTAATTTTGCATTATGAATAATTCCACATGAATTAATGACATGAAAAACCATATATATATAACATATTTCAACTTTAAAAAATTATCTAACTACTTGGAAACTCTTAGTTGGAGGGGCACCCATTGGGAAAACATCTCATACATATCCTTTGTACCAAAGTAATGAACTATGGATTCCCAATACTATATCCATCTCTTCTTCTTTTTTCCCCTTCTTTGATTGAAGTTTTGGGCTCTTTTAACTACAAGTGAGGTTCAAGGAGGCATTCACATTAATGTGCATTGTGGATGGGTGCTTCTTACTTTGATTATTAATCGTTTCTTATTCCCTTTTAATTCTTCCTTTTCATGTTCCATTGGATGTTCCAAATTGACTAGGATGATATATTATTTGGTCTCTTATTGTAGGAGTTTATCATTCACTAATTCTAATGGTATTGGAATTTTGTGTCTTTCTTGTAATGGTTTCTCAATAGAAATGTAAATTTCTACTACTTCTTCCTAAAGGAGACTTCTAACATTATGGGATTCTCAAGAGGGCCTTTACTGGGGCATAGAGATCATGAAAGTTGAGGGTTTCCTTACCTAGTTTCATTCCTTGAGGCTTGGATATTTCATTTCCCTACTTAACCTCTAGATCAACTAACGATACACATTAATTTAACTTATTTATTCCCTTAATAATATTATACTTCTAAGAATAGATTGGCTTATTTTTCTTGTTTATCATAGGCTTGAGCTAGTTTTGTTCACACTATGGGACAAGGAAGGGATAATTAGTTGACATTGTATGACATTTGAAGAAAGGACCTTGCATATTTTACATATTCATGACACATATTGCATTTAAAGGGAATGTTTTCATAGTCTATATCTGAAGGAAAAGGTTTGATTAAATTAAGTGAGCAAAATGGCCTCTAATAAGCCTTCATCCAAACCCACTTCTAAATAAATTTATGAGAAAGGTATTGAGACGCATTTATATTTGTTATTGCAATGAACTTTTCTAGAGTGCCACCTATGGATTTGAGGGTAGATGTGTTCCAAAAGACTAGAGGATGGTGGGGGAGGTGAAGCTAGATAGGTGATAATGTTATGTTTATTATGTTAATTTGAAATACCGGTAGTTCAAATACATTCCTCTCACACTAATGAAATACGTGTGAATTTGGAATAGAATTTGTTTATCCTTAAAGGTTGAAACATAAAGACATGGCAACCTCTTTCGCAAGAAGAGAAAATGGGTTGATTTTGCATTTTAGGTTTCCAATATTTTGTAATTCATTGTTCTAAAGAATCTAAGTTGGGTTATAAACCATTGAACTTATGTATTAAATCTATCCCTATGAGGATGCCAACCCCTCTACTAGGTTTCAAGGATGATATATCCAAGATCGATATTGAGTCCAGTTTCTTCATGAATCTATCGATAGAGGAAAATCTTGTGGATTTTCTTCTTTCAAATCCTTTGTGGCATAATCAACTTCAAGATCCAATGGATATGTTTCCTAAGTTCCCTTTGGCATGCTACAAAATACTTGGTCACGGGTGGCATTGGCACCCATTGTTATAGAGCTATAGGGGTCGTGGTGATTATCAAAGATATGGAAGCTTTGCTAGAAAAAAAATCCACATACTAAATCTACATGATTTTGAATCCATTAGAGCTATTTTATCTATAAAAATTTTAAGTATATTATTCATACATGTAATACACTTTAGAATGTAACATATTGCTAAAATCGAATAAGCAATCATTTTCTATGCCTATAAGTTTAGAAATTTATTTTAAATTTGTAAATTTAACTATGCTAGTCAAAACATATGGTTTTAACTGTAATAATCTAATGTTGATTTTACATGACTATCACAAAAAAATGAGCACATAAATAAAATGAGTCCTATGTAATATTGTAAAATTGACAATGTGACTCTAATTGACATAGCACCATGAAATAAAATAAATAAAAATTTATCTCTCAATGTTAAAGCCATAAAATAATGTTTTCACAAAAAATTGTTCTCACAATAAAATGTGTCTAAATTTAATGAAATTTGTGTCTTTAATTTAGTACCTTCCTAACTATCAATTATCCATTTCTAAAGCAAAATCACATTCATAATCCATCTCTAAACCAAAATCTCATTCATTGTGTATCTAATATGCTACTACCAAAACTTTTTTCTCCTAATATAGTAATGGCATCCAAGTACCTAGTTGAAAAACATTTGTATCACCTTTAAACCCTTATACAACCCACATTTGTATCACCTTTAAACCCTTATACAACACACATATATGAAGTATAAATTAGTTAACTTAATTACTCTTCCAACTTCTATACACCAACATGACTATTAAATTATTAAGTTCAATCATTAAACTATTTGTTGGATAAGATTTTAATGTTCTATGAATTAATAATTGAACTCATAAATCACTTCAAGGCTTATGAGAAAACAATCAGTAGTAGAAAACCAAAAAGTCATTTACCTTAATGTTGAAGTTGTATCACTCTTGTGAACACTAAAGCTGAAATCTTAAGTTTATATGGGCTCCTACTTTTTGCTTTTCATATTGGTATTTTAGATATCAGTATATTTGGAGATTCTAAGGTTATTATAGATTGGTTAAATGGTTTCACTAATCTGAAGGTGATTCTACTTAAACATTGGGCTCAGAAAATACAAGATATCAAAAGGTCATTTGAAGAGATTTCCTTCAAACATATTTCCAGGTGTTACAATGCTACATCATATACTCTCTCCAAAGGTGCTAGCTAGTCCACTCAAATTTGGCTTAGTTAGAGTTCAAGAATTTCTTGATGGTACTATGATCTATGAAAGTGAAACACATCTTATGGAGATGATGTAATTTATATTTTGGATGGACTATAGACTTGTGGGCTAGGTAAGATTCAGTTTTATCAATTTTGATTTTCAGTTTCTTCAAAAACTGAGAGGATATTATATATGAAGAAAACTGAGACATATGTATGAAGGAATCTCATTAGAAGGTCTTATGGCAGATATAACTTAACTTTTCCTAGATTAATATAATGGCAAGAAATTTTTTTTTTTTGAAATCATAACACTTATAAATGAACTTGAACTTATATTAACACTTATATTTGAACTTGACCCTATGTTTATATTTGTTAATATGATATCCCTTGTCACACTAAGCTTGCTTTTAAACATAGATCTTATAATAACTTTCTCAATTATCATTTTCGATGGGTAATATGCCTTCTCCATTAGATAGTATTTGTGACAAACTGCTATTGCTACTCGCCCGCCTCATTAGTTTTGTTCCAGGGGCGACCTTTGTTGCTTTCCACTGTACCTGTTTGCACCATGCAAATTTCTCTCTTTCTTCTGCAGCTGTTTCAATAAACGGTAGAGTATAATGTATACGGAAGGGCTGCCTTGCATCTCCATTTTCAGGAGGAGGCTTGATTTTGTGCTTCGCACCTACACTTAATTTCTTTGCTTCTGATAATTTGAGGGAGGACTTTTTACTTGAACCGTAAAATCCAACTCTGGATGTTCCAATTCGGCTTTCCTGAAGAACACATTTTCGTTTTCTGAATGTTTCTTCTTTCTCTTGGCATTTTTTTAGGGACCCGAGAGTGCAAGGACTCATTAGAAAAGATCTGATTGAGCTTGTCCTTGTTGGAACAGTTTCCCCCAATCATGACTGTCGTCGCCCACTGCAATTTCAACTGAATTGTCATTTATTATGCAGATTTCAGAATCCTTACAATCTATGAACTCATTTTCAGATATCTCTTTATTCTTACCATATTCTGCAGATGAATTGATTTGATGATTAATTGCTTTCTGGCGCTTATGTAACTTCTGCCCCCTTGAGAACAAATCACAATTCTGTGATGGTCCTTCTGCGTGACCTTCGTGCCTTTGCAGAAGCCATTTCCCAGGCAATTCCTGTGTCTCTGCTTTTCTTACACCTGCTCTTAGATCATTTGGACATTTTCTCTCGGGGGGGAAAAGATTCACAGTATTAGGCACAAATCCTTTGCCATGGCTAATTGCACATATATTTCTGCTGATATTCTTGGCTTCTTTCATATTTTCCCGCTCAAATAAATTTTTTGGGGCATATTTATATTTCCCATTCATCCTTAACTTTGCAGAATCTGTAGGAGCTATTGTTTGGCAGTAAGGTGGAAATACATTTCGAAGAAAAGTTGGAGCAATGGCAGATGTGAAAGCGTCTGGAGGATCCGAAGAGTTCACCGAGTTCTTAATGGCACAAGGCAATTGTTTTGTCACACGTTCAACTTTCGTTGAAGAGAGAACAGGTGCACTGTATTGTTTCTTCTCAGGGCTTTTCCAGGCTTCTGTCGCTCCTTTTTGGTTCTGTGCATTTAGTAACCGCTGAGGCAGATTTGAGTTACATTTTGATTGATTTTGTAATAATTGGAGTGCGTCAGATTGGATTAGAAGGGAATCAGGATTACTTGCAGCCTCCCTAATTCTAGGAGTATGCATGCAGCCACTATCCACTGATTTTCGGGAAGCATGTAGCATTAAACTCGAGCTCTGGTTTTGACTGTAGATATGCTTTTGGTAGAGACTCACTGGATCTCCTTTATGATCAAATCTATTCTGGAAGCTAGCACCGTGGAGGTTGCAACCTGATATTGAATGCTGAGTCTGTCCAAATTTAGATGTTGTATCATTACAGGAATATATATGTGCCTGTTTATCTTTCTGATTCACAACTGTGTTGGTGGACAGATGGCTAACAGGAGACTGTAGTGTGTTGGTGGACAGATGGCTAACAGAAGACTGTAGTGTGTTGGCAATAGGAGTACAGAATGGTGAAGTAGATGTCCATGTTGGTTCAGATTTGAATTGACCTCTCAATGGCTGTTGACAAGGATCACAGCTTGTTGGGAATCTCTTTTCCACTAGTTTATGCACAGTGTTATTCAATCTCCCCAATTCTTCAGCTGTATTACATGCAAAAGAAGTTGCCTCCATTGGCTTAGAGTTCTTCTGAGGACATTCTGATAGATTTTCTTCTAGTATGGAATGTTGGCACAAAGCATTAATTCCCGGGTAGGGAAAAAACCATTGGCCTTTTTTGCAAGCAGTGTATTGATCCCTGTGTACTCTGTTTGACTTGTTCGAGGAAGAGACATCCATTGTGGCTTCTGAGGTGCTTTTAGTTGTTTTGTCACTGCCCTGGTGATACTCCTTTAGGCTGTTTACTGCTTCATTTTCACCCCCAACAATAAAACTGTGTCCCATTAATCTCATGACAGGCTGTGTGGTAGGCCACTCCTTTTTTAAGCTTTGTACTTCTGGACAAGTTTTCTCCAAGGCTGAAGATTTTTCCTTTTGTTCTCCATTATATCCAGACTCATAAATTGAATGCATACATGCTGTCAGAGTTGAGCTTGTATCTGTTTTGCTAGATATTGAACCAGAAGTTCTAATTTGTGAATTTTCAACATATTCACTCTGAATTTGATCAAGTGAAGAAGATTGCACTAACCCTACCTCATCAAGTTTTACCTGAATACTTTTAGACACTGTGTGCTGGATGCAACAGTCAGCTTGTTTACAGGGAATAGAATAGTTGTGCTGGTATGGGTCTTCCAGTTTACATAAAACAGAGTCACTAGATATTTTAAGCATCCTTCCATCTTCAGAAATATTATTGGAGACATCCAAGCTTTCTACAAAATTGAATTTTGGAAGCCTCTTTGAACATTCTGGAACTAAAGGCTCCTTACCAGTTTTACAATTCTGAATGCTGTAGAGCTCATTAGCACCACCTTTCGTATTATTCATATATTTGATCAGTTCCCCCTGTGAATCCAGAGGCCAACCTATAGAGCGATAATCAGAGCATCTGCTTTGAGTGAAAAAATTTGGTAGATCCGTTGCTATTTCAGATAATGGTGCTTCCGCATGATTCAATGTTGTGGTAGCAACAGGAACTTCTCTGCCAACAGAACCTATTTCGAAATCTCCAAATGAAAATGCAGCTTCTCCTGCCACAGCACCATTCAATTCAGGAACATATTTATCCCTTGAAAGGCATTTCTTCTCACCATGGAAATCCCTCCAGACTGGAAAACCTGTTTGCATGGAAGTCGATTTTCGAGATCTTGCGTTCGAAAGTGAAGCATTCAAGACAAAATTGATCGCATTGCGGAATGTAGAAGCCTTTACAGAATTCGTTGATCGCTTTAAAAGCTTGGGGCTATCAGTTTGTTTCCATCGAGAATATGAGATCTCACCTTCTTTATCCCCATTTAAATTGGAATAGCTAATGAAACGCCCTTTAGAATCTCTGGGAAGAGCTTTTTTGCGGCGTAAATTTAATCCTGTATTTTTTATGGGACCATGTATTACCTTTCTAGTTTCTGAAACTACTGTTTCCTTTTGAAAAGAATGCAAAGCCTTTGATTTGGCTCTTGTGTCCATTTGTTGTTCATTCAATGTGTTGTTCATTCCCACATAAGATAACTGGGAAAGATTGCCAGTACCATATGAAATTGCAGGAACTGAAGAAGGCTCTCCGGTACATTCTTTTGCTCTAGCCTTACCACTTTCTCGTCGCAGTATATCATTGAATCTGTATTCCAAGGCCTTAACATCTTCGGGTAACATAGTTGCATATTGGTCCGTGGTAGGATGTGTAGCATAGTTAACGAAAGTACCAGACCACTCCTGCCGATTTTTACCCATTGAAACCACCGTATCCCCAGCTACATCAGTATTTTGCTCTGAATTCAGTTGCATGTTTGATGGTTTCTCCCCATTGCCTGAGCTTGGCTTGTTTGTTGAGTACTTTACGTGATACTTTGAATGATTTTTAACATGATTTTTAACGCGGTTCTTCGTTTTCGTCGAGGATGGCATTTTAGCGGTCTTCAAGGATTCCTGAAATGCATTTGACAATAATGTTATCATATGTGATTTTCACTTCATACAAAAGTCTTTCTGCTGGGTCTGAAAATAACAAAATAAAATTTCTATTTTATATTATTTCATAAATACTAAATTGTTTGTGTTCATAAATTTACAAATGTTTATTCGGTATTATATCCTCTTACAAACCTTGCAAATGTTTATTTCGGTATTATATCCTCTTACAAACCTGGATTCAGTTTGGTTTCAAAAAAAAATTGGGTTATGAATAATAAATTTATAAACTTTACAAAGTAAATGTAGTAGCCAAATTAGTTTGGTTTCATTTTTGGGTTATGACTAATAAATTTACAAAGTAAATGTAGTAGCTTTCTTTAGTTGAAGAGATGTGTCATTTCAATCAATGGGTAGGAAATTTAGTTTTGCTGGTTGCAATAGTTAAAAATTTGCCAAAAATAAAAATAAAAAATAAAAACAAAGCTATTGAGTTGTTAATAGCTGGTTTTTTAATTACCTCAAAGTTGTAAGTAGAAGTTGTTCATTTTGGAGGTTAGGCTTCTATTTTCTCATACCTATACATTTTTTAATGTGCAATTGCAACTTTGAAAGCCTATACCTCAGTTGATGTATTACCTTGGTTTTGATGTATAAATTGTAAATGCATGGTTACAATGACAAAAGTTCAACAATGTGACCCAAGACTAGCTAGTGAATGGCTAGTCATGTAGATAATGTAAATATACTTCTATAGAATATGAAGTACAAGTAAAATCATAAATGCAAGGTATGCAAACTTTAACTCTAGAATATCATATATAATGGCTGAGCATTGTTATGGGCATGAGAGGGGTTCTGATTCCACAAGAGGAAAAGAGGAAAAGGGGGCTTATATGAGAGTAATCCTCTATTTCCAAGTGTCAATCAATGAATTCATTGATTTTCCATCATGTGCTTTAAATTGAACCTTTCACCTCCTTTGACTTAGTATCCAACCTCTAAATTTCTTTGAGGTTACAGAAGTAATGTGAGCCAACATTTCCCTCTTTCCTCAACTCTTGCACAAGCATTAATTCAAGTCTAAATTTTCATGTTTATGCTTGAGACTTATCATGTGCTACTCTCCGTTTTTGAAACCATGAAATACTCTATAAATTTACCAAATCAACATTGTGTAAGAGGTATTACAAAGCTTGGAAGAGAGATAACAAAGCATAAAGTTTGGGAAAGCTAAGAAACCTTCAACCATTTGTGCATTGGTTGTTCATTGGATGCTTGAGCCTATGTGCAAGAAGTTTCTTCCTAAAATCATGGCAGTGGGAACACATCCTCATTGAAAATTTTAGGATGCACATGTGCTCTACAAACATGCATACATTCTTGTTTGAAATTCTTTGACCCTTGCCAAACATCCATGTTTCCCTCCATATACTATGTTATAAAATGGTGCATGCATTCCTAAAATCACATTCATGTTTTTGAAAGGGAATGCACATTCTTAAAAGTGTAGTGCATTCTTAAAAACATGTGCATGTTCTTAAAAGAATGCACATGTTCCTTTGTGTAAACAAATTGATCTTGAGGGCTAAAAAGGGTTAGGTGGGGAGCATGGGGCATCAACCCTAAATGAGATTTATTCAATGCAAGCACCAATGATGGCTAGGGGAAGAAAACATTTGATTCTTAGGCCCTAAACATATTTTCTTGGGCTTCACCCCCTTGAACAACACTTAGAAACCACAACAGAGGCCCTCTCCAGGGTGGCTTTGGCTTCATAGCTAGGTATCGATGTCATTAAGTGGTTTGCAAACCAAGGATGAGTTTGTTAGGATTATTAATCCTCCCTTCGTCAAATGTCTATTAGATTAATTATTGCCTAACTTAGGAACCTTAAATTAATTAAATGAGTCCACTAGTGCAATTAGGTCCACATGGCCCAATGGGACCACATGTTGCAGCCATTGAAGTGTGGGGGACAAAGCTAGAGGTTAACTGCCACTTACTGCATGTGCATGCATTAGTGGGGGCGCCTCCTAGACCAATCCCTACATTTTAGGAGCCACTAGGAGTCTCAGCACCAACCTACTTCTGTTAGTTGGATTTAGCACTAGTTAGCCTTAGTTAGCCTTCAGTTACCTTCAGATGACTCACTATCAGTTAGCTAGTGCATGCTTTGCATGGATAATGCATGCATGCTTGTGGAGGAGCGCTTTTGTTCACCTACCACACTCAGTTGCACTGAGTTAACTAGTTGTTACTGCTTGTTGGAGTTATTGGTCATCGAAGAGTTGATTTGATGGACTCCGATATTGATTTGGAGACCTTGAGTTAGAGATTCAGTTAGATACAGTATCATCCACTTGGAGGATTCGAATTCATTACTCATGCATTCGAATTCTACCTATTTGTAATCTATTGTACACCAGATATTCTTATGATGAATATACTGTAAATTCCTGAGCAATACTTGTATGTTTCATGTGTGTTTTGTTTTGCTTAGTTTGTATGTTCATTCTCCATTCAATTGCTACAACATAATTAGAACTCTCTGCTTGAAGATCTTAATGGAATTCAAATTCTAATATGGTATCAGAACCTTCTTAGGCAGGTTTCATGCTTGTTTCTCCTCATCAAACATCAAAAGTAGCTGGGTTTCCACAGAAGTCCCCTATGAAAATTTGTTAGCTCTGGATTCATTCAGAGCAGTGTAGAGGGCATGATGGACCCTAAAAACATGTTCATGTTTCGAGGAAAAGCATGATTCTAACAGTTCATATGTTTTATGGTTATTTGCAATGAAATTAACAGGTGCTACGTAGCTTGAGAGAAGCATTTGTAGTCTTTCAGATGGAGCAATTATGAGTTTTCGAACTCCTAAGCTACAGATCCTCACAACTTCAAATTACCTTGATTGGAGGATTGATATGCAGTTGGCCTTGCGCAAGCATGGCTACCACAAGATCATACATGGATGGGAGGCTGAGCCTCATCATCTGGTTGAGTGAAACAAGTTTCTGAACCATTGTGATGAAGCATTCGAGTACTTATGTACTTATATTTCCAGAGATATCCTCCTCCATCTGGAAGGATTGAGAACTCCCAGAGAATCCTGGGAGAAGCTTGATAGCTTGTTTAACAAACAAGATGAGCTTCGGGGACACATTCTGGAGAATGAGTTGGTATCTTTACATCCCACCAGTTTCGAGACTATTGAGCAATTCTTCTCCAAATTCAAGTCTCTAGTACTCCAATGCGGACATTGTGGGATAGAGAAGAAGGATGAGTAGAATGTCCTTTACATACTTAGCAAACTAGGCCCTGAGTACTTTGTCTATGTCTCTATGTTTCATTCCAAGCGGGAAAGCTTTCCTAATTGGAAACTACCTTCTCTAGATTCATTCTCGAGTCCTTAATCAAAGAACTAGACAAATTGATTCGAATGGGAGTCATCCATACTTCCAAAGATCAAGCTCTATTGGTTTTTTACTCTTCCAAAGCGCAAGCAAAGGGGAAATCAAAGAAGAAGGATCCAAAGGCAGTTGTTTCAAATCCTAATCAAATCAGCAATATTCTGAAGGGGCCTCCGGCTCTAAGAAGAAGAAATTTGAAAAGAAGTTATGTCTGTATTGTGAAAAGGGATACCATCTTGAAGAACATTGTATGAGGAAGCAACTTGATGAGATGTCCACTCTTCTCAAGCAGCACAACATTTCTCCTCCAAGAGAAAATAAGCCTGATGAAGAAGCATCGACAGAAGATGCCGAAAGGTGTCATGCTTTGAAAGCAACTCTCTCTCCATCCTCAGCATACATTATAGATTCTAGAGCCTCCAAGGAATCCTTCTCTACTCTTTCACTATCAAAGGGGCCTAATATTTTCATGGGAAATGATTCCTAGATTCCAGCAGAAGGAAGGCCCTGTGTCAGAGAGAAGCATGGTGAGTTAAAGAATGTCTTATATGTGCCCTCCCTTGCTTCTAACATGTTATCTGTTTACTAGATGACACATACAGGCTCTCCCAAGAGGGTCACATTCAATTCAGACTCAGTTGAGATTATAGAAAAAGCGATTGAAAAGCTTGTAGCAAAAGGTATTGCAAATCACTCTACCAAAGCTTATGAGTTTTCACATTTCTTGCATGTTTCTCCTCCTACAGCTTTATTATCTCATGCTAACAACACCAGCCAGATTTGGCATGAGAGATTTGGCCATCTCAATTTCAAATATCTGAAGCAACTCCACAATGATAACATGGTTGAAAGTTTGCCCTCCATCCAAAATTCCGATGGAGTATGTGTTGGGTGCTTGGTAGGTAAGCATCCAAAAAAGAACTATGATATTGGGAAGGCTCATAGAGTTGTATTTACACTTGATTTGATACACAGTGATGTATTTATACCTATGCCCACAAACTCAATTAATGGTTGCAGGTATTTTGTGACCTTTATTGATGATTGTTCTAGGTATTGTTGGATCTACTTCATGAAGCTAAAATCATAATTTTTTGAGACTTTTAAAAGTTTTAAAGCTATGGTTGAGAACAACTTCAATAAGAATATCAAGTCAATAAGATCCAATGGAGGAGGAGAATATGTCAAAAGAGATTTCTAGGATTTCTGTGAATCAGAGGGGATTTGAATGGAACACTTAGTTCCATACACACCACAGCAAAATGGTGTGGCTAAGAGGAAGAACATATCGTTGAAAGAGATGGAAACATGCCTTCTCCATGGAAAGCATCTACCTCCTTCTCTTTGGGCTGAAGCAATCAATTGTGCTTCATATTTGCAGAATAGGGTGCCTCACAAGTCAGTGGTTGGGGTCACACCATTCGAATCACTACATGGATATAAGCCCAATTTCTCTCACCTGAGAGTCTTTGGTTCCAAATCTTGGGCTAGGATACCACTTGACAAGAGAAAGGCCCTCCAAGCCCAAAGTAGCGAATGCATTCTGTTGGGATATGCAGATGATGCAAAATATTATAAAGTGATGGAGGTTGCTACCAGAAGATGCTTCATTGAAAGAAGTGTCCAGTTCAAAGAAGATCAGCTGCATGATACTCCTCCAGCAGCATAGGAAGGTATAACCATTTCTCCTCCTATTTTTGATGATGATGATGATGTGCTACAAGTTTCAGATTCAGATGAAGAAGATCACATACAACATGATCCTGTTATTGAGACTGAATCTCAAGAGATTCTAGATCCATATCTAGTACCCATTCCAAATCAGAAGCCTAAACCTAGATGGGCTCAAAAGCTTCTTGATGCAGCTGGAAGTGGTATTGGAGTTCCAGAAGACAAAAGAAAAACTAGGTCCCAGTATCAGAATGAGCATGTTGTACTATCTCTCATAAAATGGTACAACAAAGTTCTAGGTCGGTGCTACTTGATGATGGAGAATGATCAGCTACATGGTCCACAGAAGTAGAGATTTGATCATTCCCTACCTTCACCGTCCACCAAAACCAAACAGAATCATCAGTTCAGAAGTAAATTGAGAGGTCCACTAATGGACCATGTTGTTGCATAGAGCTGCAAGTTTTTGCGGCAGTGTTTTTGCTCAAGTTATTTTTCTAAGGAGGAATCTTCTTTCTTCTAAAGATAGCTTGCAAATTGCTATTTTCCTGCTTATTTTTTAGGGGGGGTTTCCCATGATATTTTCCCTTGTTTCCTTAGTTGTACTAAGCAACATTTTTTTATTATCTTCTAGATTGTATTTGGGTGACCTATGGTCTTATTACCATCGCCCACAGTTGTCCAAGTTAGGATTCAGGGGGGGTGTTAGGATTATTAATCCTCCCTTGGTCAAATTTCTATTAGATTAATTATTTCCTAACTTATGAACCTTAAATTAATTAAATGCTTCCACTAGTGCAATTGGGTCCACATGGCCCAATGGGGCCACATGTACCGGCCATTGAAGTGTGGGGGACAATGATAGAGGTTAACTGCCACTTATTGCATGTGCATGCATAAGTGGGGGCGCCTCCTAGACCAATCCCTACATTTTAGGATCCACTAGGAGTCCCGAAACCAACCTACTTCAATTAGTTGGAGTTAGCACTAGTTAGCCTCAGTTAGCCTTCAGTTACCTTCAGATTACTCACTATCAGTTAGCTAGCACATGATTTGCATGCATAATGCATGCATGCATGTGGAGGAGCGATTTCATTCACCTACCACACTTAGTTGCACTGATTTAACTAGTTGTTACTGCTTGTTGGAGTTATTGGTCATCGAAGAGTTGATTTGATGGACTCCGATATTGGTTAGGAGACCTTGAGTTAGAGATTCAGTTAGATATAGTCTTATCCACTTGGAGGATTCGAATTCATTACTCATGCATTCGAATTCTACCTATTTGTAATCTATTGTACACCAGATATTATTATGATGAATACACTATAAATTCTTGAGCAATACTTGTATGTTTTTTGTGTGGTTTGTTTTGCTTAGTTTGTATGTTCATTCTCCATTCAATTGTTGCAACATAATCAAAACTCTCTGCTTGAATCTCTTAATGGAATTCAAATTCTAATAGGTTTATGGGGTTTTAGCCATTGTTAAGGAGGGAAAATATGTGCCTCATCAAAAACCTTGAACGAGTCCTTAATCTTTCACACCATGCCACCAGGGTATGTTTTCAGGATTCTATTATTATACTTAAGTATAGTATTCTAAGCGAATGTTCTGGATTAAAAAAACATGTTTATAGATAGGTAGGAAAATATTAAATATGAAACATAAAAATAACACTAAAATCTATAAATTTTGGCAAATATTATGATAAAAAAACATATTTTATGTAAATATAGGCGATATTAGACACCAAATAGCGAATTTATTTTTTGAAAAAAACCCAAAAAATAGCCAATTGGCGAAATTTCGCCACTAAAAATTACCCTGCATGCCACTATAGGGGTTCTTGGCGAGCCTCACAGTGGGATATAAGCACCATGTCTATGTTTGGTACATTGGAAATGGATCTCAAGGTATAAACATGGTTAGGGGGGATCAATAACCATAACCCCAAATTGAACTTCCATAACATCAAGCACCATTGACAAGAAGTAAAACCATGATGTGATCCCTCTCCATGGAGTATAGTTGATTATGGACACCATTACAAGGTCTTGCACATCATGTATTGGTCTCAATTCCTTGACCATAATTGAGGATGGGAAACAATTAAAGCCTCCAATGCTAAGAGTTTCTTCTAAAACTCAAGAACAATAGAGGAGTCCTTGAACCAACACATACAACCTATGTAGGTTATCATTCAACTCCAAGTGGGATATGGTTTCCATAACTAGGTTAGTTATATGATAATTAAAAAATAGGTCTTAAGGTCTTAAATGAATCTTGGGGTAGGATAACAAGAACCTCGTGCCATAAAAGTAGCTTCTCAAGCTAAAGTGATATAAACAACCCGAAAATCTTTTGAATATATATTTTCATGAATGTATCCTCAAGCCACCACATGGGATCCTAATAGGGTGTCATTAACTACTAAAGGGATATGGGTGACATGAATAAGCAACAACATAGGCCCTAAAAATGAATCTGTCTTAGACTGATACCCATACTAGTTTAGCATTCAAGTGGAATATGAATGCCATGAGGTTTTTTTGTAGTGGAAATGGGTGATGAGTCCTAGACATCGTCAATGGGGAAATAAGGTGCTTAAGCCCTAAATGAAATTTCTTGAGCTCAAAAACCATGTTTATGGGAGGAAAACAAAAGGGTCTTGGTCCCTAAACATAGCCTCTCAGGATTGATCACCTTGATCAATACCTACAAACCACGCATTAGGCAATATCTAGGAGATGTTCGACATCAAAGTTGGATATGGACATTGTTTGGATATTTTATGCCCATAGAATGGGTCAAGGGACTTTGACCATGGTTGATGAAAGAAAACAAGCGTATCACAATATTTTTGAATCTTATCAATCTCAAGAGCATTGAGAAAGTCCTTTAACCAACATACAAGTACTTTGTAGGAGTTCTTTGCAATCCTTTGAGACTCTGAATGGAATATATGTGTCATTATGAGGTTTTGTGTGTTATAAATGGGTGTCAAGGCATAAACATGGTTAAGGGGTGAAATAAGGGACATATTCTCCAATTGAACCATCTCGATACCAGGAACCCTGAACAACACCTATAAATCATGATACAAGGTCTCCCCTAAGAGTATTTGGCGTCCAAGTTGAATATGGGTTCCCTTATAATGCCTTGGGAATTATGGATGGGGCTTGGTTCTCTAACCATAGTTAATGGAGGGAAACAATAGACTCTCACTCTAAATCCTACTTCTCAAGATCAAGCACCATGAAATAGTCCTTGAACCACCACATGTGAACTATAAAGGGTGTCATTCACCTTTGAGTGGGATATGTTCACTATGATTAGGCCAATTGTAAACAAATAAAGGGTCTCAATTTCTAGCAAATTCTAGAGGAGGAAAATAAGAGCATTGTTCCCTAATTGAATATTCTCAAGATCAATTCTATGAACAAGTCCTACAACTCATGAAGCTTATTAGGATATATCTATGTTAATGACTCCTCAAATTACCACACAGGAACCTTGTAGGGTATATTTGACCTACTAAATGGATACAAGTGCCATTATTAAACCACAACACAAGACCTAAATAATAGTGTGTATCAATCCCACACAAGCAATAGTTCTCAAGGCCATTAGCATCCAAGTGGGATACATGTGCCATGAATAGGTTTTGTGCACTAGAAATGGGTGTCAAGGCCTAAACATGGTTTGGGGAAGATCAAGGGGCTTAATCCCTAAATGAACCTTCATGATATAGAGTGTCATGTTCAGGGGATTAAAACATTTGGGCCTTCATCCCTAAAAATAACTTCTTGGGCTCGATCACCATGAACAAGAATTGTAGACTAGATCACAAGCACTCTCTAGGAGGTCTTTGGCACTAGATTTGGATAGGTATGCCATTAGCATGTTTCATAGTTCAAGGATGGGTTGTAGGGAATAGGTCATGATCAAGGAAGAAAACCAAGTTCCTTTGGAAATGTTTGAATATGCATGGCCTCAATATCCTTTAGAGAGTCCTAAATGGATACAGGTGCCATTATTAAACCACAACACAAGCCCTAAATAATAGTGTGTATCAATCCCACACTAGCAATGGTTCTCAAGGCCATTAGCATCCAAGTGGGATACATATGCCATGAATAGGTTTTGTGCACTGGAAATGGGTGTCAAGGCCTAAACATGTTTTGGGGAAGAACAAGGGGCTTAATCCCTAAATGAACCTTCGTGATATAGAGTGTCATGTTCAGGGGATTAAAACATTTGGGCCTTCATCCCTAAAAATAACTTCTTGGGCTCGATCACCATGAACAAGAATTGTAGACTAGATCACAAGCACTCTCTAGGAGGTCTTTGGCACTAGATTTGGATAGGTATGCCATTAGCATGCTTCATAGTTCAAGGATGGGTTGTAGGGTATAAGTCATGATCAAGGAAGAAAACCAAGTTCCTTTGGAAATGTTTGAATATGAATGGCCTCAATATCCTTTAGAGAGTCCTTAATCCAATACTTGAGTCCTTTTGTGCATTCTTTATAGGCCACTGAGTAACATATGAGCACCACAGATATTTTTTTCACACTAGAAATGAGTCTCTAGGCTTAAAACGGTCAAAGTAGGAAAGAAATATTTTAATCCCTAATTGAACATTCTTGGGCTCAAGCAACATGAACAACAACTAGAAACCATGACATGATCCCTCACCTGGGGGTCTCTAGAATAAGAGCTGCATATGTGCTCCATTAATATTTTATGTACATTGTAGATGGGTATTCAAGGCATCATTGTGATCATGGTAGGGAAACAATATACTTGGTACCTTGACCATGATTGGAGGAGGGAAGTAACAACCTCAAGCCCTAAACATAGCATCTCATATTCAAGTGGTATAAATACATTCTTGAACCACCACACGAGACTCCTATAAGGTACATTTAGCTTAATAAATGGATATGGGTGTGATGATTCTAGCTATTGAGAAATAAGGGGGCTTCTTGACATATAAACAATGTCAAGGGAGGAGAGAAATGCATTTGGCCCTAAACAAAGATTCTCATAATAAAGAAAAATGAAAAAAACATGGAACCGCGCCTCTTTAGGGTATCTTCAGCATTTGAGTTTGATATGAACACCATTACAAGTATTTACAAGAAATGGATGGGTCACGAGGCATTGAATATCATTAAATAATGAAAATAAGTGCCTTAGTATATTTTCGAAGCTCCTTGAGTTGAAGAAGAATAAGTCCTCAAACAAACATGTGGGAATTTTGTCAAGGATATTTGACCTGTGAGTAAGATATAGATGTCATTAGAAGGTTGTGTACCCTAGATATGGGTATCAAGGCATAAACATGGTCAAGAGGGAAAAATATCCTTATGTTGTAGTTGAACCTTCTTGAGATAAATCCCCATAAACAACACATGGAAACCATAACATAATCCTTTTACAAGTTGCCTTTGGTACTTGAGATGAATATGGGCGCCATTACTAGGTCTTAAGTATCATGAATGGGTCAGATTCCTTACACATTTCCAAGGGATGAAGATAAGAGCCTTTTCTTTACACATTACTTATTAGGCTCAAGTTCCATGGATGAGACCTCGAACCATCACATATTAGATTTTCATGTTATAAATCACCTCAAAGAGTGATATGCTAACCATGACTAGGTTAGTTGTGAACCAATAATGGGTCTCAAGGTTCAATGAATAATAGGTTCCAGGAAAACAAGGTCCTTGTTCCCTAAATGAGTCTTCTCAATATCAATCACCATGGAAAGCACCTACAATTAACAAATCATGCCCTCTTTTGGGGATAATTTGACTATGAGTGGCTTCAATAAGGGATGTTATGATGTTTTCATCAAAATTGATGGGTATTTGGGTCTTCACAATGGTTAGGGAAGGATAACAAGGGCCGCAGGAATTTAACAAATATTTTTCGGCTCAAGTGTCATCAAATTTGCTTTGACACACCACTTATGATCTCTGTATTGAATCTTTGTGTTAGAATATGTAATGATGACTTGTGTGGTATTGCTGGTAAAATATCATAAAACGAAAAAAATAAATTTAATATTATAAATTAGAGTTATCTAACATGCATCATGTAATTAAATCTATTATAATCATTATTTATATAAATAGGTGGAAAACCTTTAATCGCACATGTATTTTGGGATGTTATTCTTCCATACCTATTGGCATATAATAGAGGTGAAGGAGACCCTTTTGGGTATGTTGTGATATTGTGAAATCACACATCACATGTTGTGTATGTCATTTGTACATGCATGATTATGACACGATGTGAATATGGAGAGTGATGCATGTGTGGAGATGCCTTGTATTGTAAGATGGAGATTTATGAAGATCAATAGAAGACCAAGCCTTATGTTGATGTTCCTTGTTTGGGGTCATACCACATATATCTAGTGTATTATTCTCTTGTTCTCTCATCTCTTATTTCTTACATGATTATTGTTGCATGTATAGATAGAAGGTTAGACTAGTAGATATTTGCTATTGATTTACAGGTTAGTGTAAATGTATTGTTGTATGTTTATGCATATTCTCAATATTATAATATGGTATCAGAGCAAGTTGTTATACCCTACCTCCATCAAGATTTTTTTTACAATAACAAATTCTCATATTTTTCTTGAGTAGTTCATATATTGTAGATTTGTTACCCGATATATAATACCCAAGTGGTATTTTTTTAGGTTTGGGCCTTCTTCTACATGTTTGGAATTTTTTCAAACCCTAATCCTTTAGAGAAATGTTTAAGGTAAAATTGGGCAGTGAATTTCATATTCATTTTAGAAACTTTCTATGCATATTTTGAAAAACAAAATTACTAAAGAGTTCCTCTCTCAAATTACTAATTAAACAAAATATTGTCTCATTTAGAGTCTAGAAATTAGATATATCACTGATTGAAAATTAGTTATTTTTCAGGGTTTTGGTGATGGTCGCATGGATTGGAAAGTGAATATATTTTGACAGAGTGCCTGGATTTTTGTTTTGACTACGATTGTGGATGCATTATGGATTCTCTAGTTTTAGAAACATATTATGATAAATATTCTAAGAAATATTGATCAAGTTATGGTCATCTTAAATTTTTGGCTCAAAAACCATGGTTTAATGTAATATCCTGATTTTGACCCCTATTTCATTAAAATTGTAAATGATGTCCATATCATTATTAAATCATGGTGAGGAGCTCAAGGCCAAAGCCCCACCATCGATTTAGCATTTTATGTTTTGGCAATTAAAATCGATACCTATGGTTCTCGTGTTAGCCAGGAACACTATAAATTGAGACATCATGTAAATATGCATTTTAATAAAATACCCACAACCAGTTATGCAACGCAATGCAACAAAGAGATGGGGGAACAATTTCACAAGGAATAGGGAGGGAAATTATTCAAACCCTTGAGCCAATAGTGTTAAGCCAAATGTCAATGAGAGAACCCATAAACTCTCAACTAACCATTTTGTCTTATGCACCCAATCACTTAATTCTTCCATAAGTTGGTTGAGGAAGTTAATGCATCGAGAATGGAGAGGTATGGTAGTCAATTTCGTATTAGGGTAAGCCATCATTTTGGAAAAACATGTTTTTTCTTATGGGGCAAGAAAACACCCAAAAATTGGTGCCCAAACCATTTCTTGCCCATGTGTTTCACTCCCTCATGCAGCTGGAGCTAGATGGGCGTTTTCCTTCATGATTTCCTACATTTTCCTTCATCTATACATGGATGGGAACCCGTTTTTATATTGCTCAGTGGTTGGGAAGAGAGATTCACGATTTGGGGGTTTGTAGAGGTCTCTTTTGCCCATAAACGTGTTTGAAAATCAAATTGCTCACCCAGGGTCGATTTTCCCTTCTACCATTTCGGTTTTGGTTTCCAAAATATTTTTCTTCATGCCCAACACCTGTGTTTTGCTGATATGTGCATCCTTGTTTTGGTCTAAACTAATTAGGAGTGGAAGAGGCCTAGAATTGGCTTGATAAACCTAGTGAAGAGAGGAACTTCACAAAAATATCAAGAGGGGATGGCTAATCTTCTATGCACACCTGAGAAAACACTAGAAGGGAAGGTATGGCCTAAGGGACTGTGTAGCAGTGAAGGTAATACTTCCTTCTGTTGGGTGTGTTGGTATGGTGGAGGCCAAGCTAGATAGATCTTGTGCATATGTCCATAGCTCTGTTGTTGAGCTCACTAGCTTAACAATTCTTCCTTTCCACTTCCTTAGCAGCCTAATAAACCCAATTGTAGATTGGATTGGTTGAACCTTGGTGTGTATTTGGCTATGTGTGAACCTGTTGCTCCCTGATTCCTTGTGGAAATCGTGGCCAGCTCGAGAGTGGCACTTGTGCTGAGAGATTGATGAGAAAAAATGGCCTATGGTTGGGTGGAACATTGCAGTGACATAGCTAGTTGCTCGGGGAAGCTCATTTTCAAGATAAGTGGTCTCTTGAATTAACTATGCAATTTATTTGTCTATGAACATATTGAATGTATTAAATGATATTTTTGTCCACTGTATATTATTGCATTATGCATTTGCATATGTTTTTACTTTCCATGTATTTTTTATTATGTTCATGGGGCTAGATGCCTGGTTATGATGGTAGTAGCCAAATCGCGTCCTCTCTCTCTGGACGAGAGGGGAGGGAACGTGACATTAATCACTCTTATCTTGAAATTTTTTCACTAGATCCTTGTCTTTGAATTAGAGTTTATGTTCTTATTTTAATCATCATGTCTCTAAAGGTTGATTTGTTCATTTTTTACTTGTCTCTAACCTTCTTCTGTGGAAGATGTTTTGACAATTTTAAGGGGCATGTATCTCTATTGTGTTATCATGGTGGCCACAAGAAATGAATCTATGCTTAAGAATTAGTTGCTTGATAGCTATATTTTCATGTATTTAAGTGATATCATTTTTTTTATCATATTTTGTTCAATATTCTATTTTGGTATCATATGTTTTTCTCTATCCAATAGTATGATCTTTGTTGAACCTTGTGTAAAAACAATTTCATTTTCCTCATGAACAACTTCTTTATGATCTTTACATTGTTTACTCATGGCAGTTCATGTGTGCAGATTATTCCTCTCTTGAGTTTGTAAGCATCATGTTGCATTATTCCTCTCTTCAGTAGTGAAGTTTGAAACTTGTTGTTTGGATTTCTACATGGATGTTTGATGACATTAACAACATGGGGTTAAATCATCTTTCTTTAGAGTTTTAGCCATACCTTTTATAGTCTAAGCCATTTAGTGTTTGAAAGCCTCATTGTTTGTTTGATGGTTGATGGTGTTTTCTGAACTATTGAAGCCTTGTTTTGGTTCCTAACCAACATCTATTTCTTTGGAGCATTCATGTGGTGATTGTCAATGTTTATCGTTCTTGTGCCTCTACAAGCTATCAACTTCTCCTTTAGAAATCAATCATGCACACTGAGGTTACATGGATCTCTTATTTAGAGTTTTGGTTGGAGATTTTAGTCTCCATGGGTCACCTTCTCTTGCCATGCATCATTGTGATGTCTTCATCTATTTCATCTCCAATGCTCTTTTCAACATTGGTCTTATTTGCATCTTATAACAAATTTTGGAAGATTTCATCCAAGGGAATGTTAATGTAATTTGTAATGAAATATTCCTCCATTTGTATTCTATCTCTCAGTCATCATTAAGGGGGAGTGTTGGAATATGTGATGATGACTTGTGTGGTATTATTAGTAAATAACTCTACTAATATAAATGGATTTATAACACTTGCATAATGTAATAGCATATCGTATTACATGTCAATATATAAGAGAGGTCGAAAATAATTTATATCACATGTGTTATGGGATGTAATTCCTCTAATACCTCTTTTAGACAGTCTATCCGCTTCTAATTATAAACTATGGAAATATGCTCAAAAGTAATATGATTGAATGGGATGATTAAATATTTTACTCTTATGCACCATTTTTTAAATGATGAACCAAGAGATAGTAATTTCCCTTTTCATTTTTGATCAAAACCTTTGAATCACCTAGAATTTTGATATAATCAATACGTCACAAGATTTGGAAAAATAAAGAACACCCCATAGGACTAGTAATTCATCTTTAGTATTGCTCCCGATAACCCCACCCATCTAGAGATTGAAAAATTGCTTCTCATTCAATCTGACTACCATGCCACTCCCACAAGTTCCCTTAGTTAAAGAACCATAAAAAAAAAAAACTGCTAATAAAGAAAAAGGAGTAGGACTGTGCAGAAGTTCGTGGGAATTTGATTGGAAATTGTTGGAAAAATCCTTGAAGAAGAATAAGCTTTTGGAGTTGCACTAAGAGATATTAGGCCTGTATCTCTCAAAGATGGTTTTGTTGTGCATGTTCCAAATTATTCAACTTATGAATATAGGTAATAATTTGAAGTTCCTTTCTCTATACGCCCAATTCCTAAAACTTGTTTCCATATTGACATCTCCCCATGAGGAAATAATATTCAAATATCCATAAACACTGGTCTAGACTGCTTTACTGAATTCACAAAATATGAAAAGATGCTCAACTGAATCTTCAATTATTCTACATAGCAAACAGATACCTGAACCATGCCATCCTTTCTTCATTAAGTTTTTCCAAGTAAGAATTTTATTTTCCAACAAATCTAGAGAAAAACAATTTAGTTTATGAGGTAATTTCCACTTCCACAACTTTTCATTCCACCATTTTATTCCATATGATTTTTTAGTAGAGACAATTGCTAAGTAAGCCTCCTTTCTTGTTATCTTCCCATTATATTTATTCTAATCCCGGACTATTTTTCTTCATTAAAGGAAATCTTTATACCAACATTAATAAGAGTTTTGATATATCCATCCCATATGCCCGCCCATACACCTGCAAAACCAAGATATTTAGAATTTATCCAATATCAACCCTTAAGAACCAACCAGAATGGCCTTCTTATTTTGCTAACAATAGACATAGTCAATTCATTAAGATGATCAATAATTCCCATGGAAAGCATCAAAGATTCATTATCTACTATGAACGGGTCAATACCAATCTACACAGACTCTCCATTACCGATGTCTTAGGCTGCCCATCTTCTAATCTAGTGATTTTTTTTAAAAGAGCCTCTACACTCCACTTTGTCATTTATGAACCAAGATAAAAGTGATTTCTTTCTCAGATATTTAGAGTGGCATACCATACTCCATAAGTTGTTTCCATACAAAGTTATCCATAAACTTTTTAGACAAGAAGAAGAATTGAAACATTGAACATTTTGTATTCCTCATCCTCCCTGGGCTTTAGGCATCTCCAATTGCTTCCATGAGACCAAATGTAATGTATGCTCCTTATACTAAGCCCATAAAAAGATGAATATTTTGGATCTAATAAGCTTCAATATTGATTAAGAGATCATAACTAGAGAGAATCAGTACACCAAGATTCCTGTTAGCAATACATGCACGAGGGTTATTCTTCCACCTAAGGAGAGGTATCTGAAAGACCAATTACTTATCCTTTCATATACTCTCTTTACCAACCACATCCAGTCTTCATTCATGAACTTATTTGGCTTCATAAAGAAACTGAGATATTGAAAACCTACATCTTGGTATTCCTTTTTGAAATTGAATACTAAGGTGATCTCAAACTTAAACTCTTTAGAAATTATATTAAAAGAGATCATGGATTTTTCTATATTTATGTCCATTCCTGAAGCTGAGCAAAAAGTATAGAGAATTTCTAGCAAATACTTCCAATCTTTAATCTTGGATAAGAAAAAATTATAACATCACATACAAACAAGAGATGTGTTATATTAAGAGCGGAAGAAAATTTTAAACTAGAAAACTTACCCTTTAAAGTGGCTCTAGATATCATTCGAATCATCCCTTCAATAACTAAGAGAAAGAGGAGAGGGGACAGGGGGAAGCCCTGTCGAAGACCTCTAGAACTTTTGAAATTTTTTGTTGGTGCTCCATTAACCAATATTGCAAAGTTATCTATGGAGACACTTGCAAGAATCCAGTTTGATACTTCCATAGGGACCCATATCTGAATCAAAACCAATCTAAGGTACACCCATTCAACATTGTCATAAGTATTAGCAAGATACATTTTTAGAATTAAGAAGTTCATCTTCTTCACTTTAGTCGAATGCATACATTCCTGAGTTATTCCTATTGCTTCCAGAATTTGTCTATTTGAAATCAAATTGGATTGCTCCTTTGGAAACCTTTTAGATAAGAAAGGTTTTAATGTATTTAATATGATTTTAGTCACCATCTTATAAAATAAGTTGCAAAGAGATATGGGCCTAAAATCAAAAAGTGTATCAAGTTTTTCTTTCTTAGGTACTAAGGCTAGAAAAGTAGAATTCAGAGCATCCATCATAAGTCACTTCACTTCTAGAGAGCTCAACTATCTCCAAGAGATATTTTCCTAGGATATCCATAAAAGAAGAGAAGAATTTCGTCGGCCATTTGGTCCCAAGATTTTATCTTTAGCAAAACTATGCAAAGCTTCTTTAACTTATTCCATATTGATTTCCTTCCCTAGTAAAGCACCTTCTTCTCTTGAAAATAAAGTAGGGTAATGTTTAAGAACTTTTAACTAATCACCAATGTTATCTCTGTCAAGAACTTTATAGAGAGAGATAAAATAAGAAACCGTAGAATTTTGGATATTTTTTTTAGTATAAGTTGCAATAAGCTTTGGGAGAAGAAATATCCCATATGGTGTTAAAAAATTTCCTATAAGATGCATACTTATGGAGAAAGAGGTGGTGTTGTCTCTAGCCTCTAACCACATAGCTCTAGTTTTCAATCTCCACATTTCTTCCTCTCTTTTTAAAATAGCTTCTTTTTTAACTTATGAATCAACCATCACTGCCCTACCCTCAACAAAAAGGTTTAAGTTCAGGTTTCTAATAAATATTTCCAAGATTTGAGCTTCAATTAAGATCAACTCTCTTATGTCCTCTTCTTCTCTCTTTGTTATCTAATCTTTCACAACTAGTTTTAGTTTTTTAAGCTTCTGAATCATATTATTCATAGGATATAACCATTCTTGAACATTAATAGAGAGCCCAACCTCACGAACTATACTGAAAAAGATCCATCCTTAATCCAACCCTGATTAAACTTAAAAAGATAATAAGAAAGTCCATTTTCACCCTCTTTTCATCAATTTATATTGACAGTGTCCAAATATAACATAGATAAATGATTATTTAAATTCTATCAATACAAATATTCATTTTTGAAATCTTTTTTACACATTTAAAAGAGTACATCAAAATAAT
>LPNX010896444.1:310326-418065 GCA_001517045.1 Pseudotsuga menziesii | reverse complement strand
GCAAACCTCCCTCCATCGGACGAAGGAGGAGCAAAGTCAACGTTGACTTTGCTCCTCCTCCGTCCGATGGAGGGAGGTTTGCTCCATAGCTAGCTTATTCCCAAAATAATTGTTGATTTATCTAACAAACATTCATATTCAGTTTTGAAATCGTGTTTACACATTTCAAACGAGTACATCAAAATAATTGTTGATTTATCTAACAAACATTCATTTTTGAACTCTTGTTTGCTCGTTTCGAATTGGGTCCATTAAAATAATTGAATTTTTTTAAGTAAAATAATTGATAAAACAATTTGAATTCAATTACATTTAAATTTTAACATCAAAAATATTTTTTAATATCCAACTTGAAACTTATTAAGTTTATTTAACGTGTATTTTATTAATATCCAACTTGAAAATTATTAGGTTTATTTAACGTGTATTTTATGAGTGTGTGGTTTCATAGGAAAAGGGATGTAAAAAATCAACTTGCATTTATTCATATTCAATATAGTTGATTTGATTTGTGAATTACCAACCTCACACATAGCCATGCTACGCCCTATTCTATCATTTTTATATTTAAAAAAGTTTTAAAAATAATATTTAAAATTAAATGTAAAAACTAGTACATTATTATGAGTTGTATAAAAAGATTTAATCAATAATCTATACTAACATAACCAAAAATAAAATGGCATGGGCTTTCACTTAGTGAAATCATGGCATAGCCTCTCTGTTTATGGGATATTAAAGAATTCCTCTACATATTGATAATTAATTACAAAAATCATTTTGTTGAACCCCCTTCTCAATACATATTTCCAATTAAAAAACCTATATTTTTAAAGTATTCTCCTTGTTTTTACTAGAAACCTTTTTTATACTCTCCCAATACCTATAATCCCCCTATACCTTATTCCCCGCCCTCCAATACCTACAATATATTGACGTTACTTTTCACAATTAAAAACCTCTCTTTATGAATGAACGTGATAAGATATTGCTCAACAAGGTGAATCCCTCGTGTAAAGTGGTCAGTGAACGCAGGTAGGCATAGCTAGCCACTTAGTTTTGTGGAGATGGTTTGGTATTAAACAAAGAGTAAACATTAAACTAATTACCAAATAAACATTAAATTGGTTATAATAAACATAAAACAAATACTCTTTAATAATAAATAAATAAAAACCATTATTACTACCCTTTCTTTAACAACCACTTAAGTAACGCTTATTTAAATTTTAATCAAGATGCATTTAAGCATAACAATCTACGACCACCATGAAATAAATCTTAGTTATACACTTATTACACTCAAGTTAATCTTGTTTATCCGCTAAAAAACCATAATATTAGATAATATCTACACACCCTTCAACTTAAAAATAATCATAAAAAACTATCTCTATGTGCCAATTGAAAAATACAACCAACAAATAATAGAATATAAAAACTCCTCAAATTGTGATTTAAGGATGGGCCAACATAAACTCCAAGTGAAGTCCACGTAATGAGAGGGAAATATGCTACACGCGTGCGTTCAAGCAATGGTAGAAAAGCCAAGTGCATGGATCAAGGTTAGGATAAGTCATCATACCCTTACATATGCGCCAAGGTGGTGCTTCCCTCACACCACCTGAGCTTATCCATTGGTGTAGGGACATTAGGAAGATCTGTTCATGCTTCCTTGAGTTGTCTTTCTACCATGTCTACCATGAACACAATCTGACCGCAAACCGCCGATCTAAAAAATCCCTTTCTTTGGCTTCGGGATCGGGATTTTACTCTGAATTTTTTTATGGTCATTTGACCTCACAAGACAGTGTTATGCTCTTTTGAGCCCGGTGCTAGATCTCCACTTTTTTTATGAACCCAGGGGATAGTACTGGAGCGGACTCTTTTAGATGGCTGAGCTACTCTTTTTGGTTCACGGTGGATATGGTTATAATGGACAAAATCTTCATTACTGATGGGAATTGTATGCAGCTTTTGTTCTCGCTTCCACTCTACTCTTGATCCGGATTTATGCGTGAACGAAATGAAAGAACATATACAAAATCATAATAACAGACATTTTGCAAATATAACAGAGATACAGTAAACACATATTCTATTAAATGGCGAAAATAGAACAGACTGTAATACAATTGCTAGAATGGTGGTAGCTATCTCTGAGAAGAGATGTGGCCGCTACGCTCATTCGTGCCAAGATGAATACAAAATGAGGCCAAAGGGGCCTATTTATAATAAAAATGAGATGAGAACCCAAAGTCACAAAACGTAACCCTAGAAGATGAACCGTCATAAAGTTTGCGGCCCCACGATGGTAAGTTGAACAGTCAACTTCCCGGGGTCATAACTTTTGCATACGATCTCCGATTTGGGTGTTCGATAGCTCGTTGGAAAGGTCTATCTAAGCTTTACAACTTTTGGTCAGCCAAATGTATGCCGATGGCAACCATTTGTCCCCGAATCTCCAAAAAACGTCGTTTAAGGCCTCAAAACGGCCCCGGAAGTTTAGGACTCGAAAAACTGCCGAAAAATAACTAGGAAACTGCCACAATGGACAATTGTTTTGAGCCAGTGGAATAGGTGGGTGGCCACCGATCTCCATTTGGATCAACTCTGTTGAGTTGTATCTCATTCAGGTTGCTTCTGAAGTTTATATCCTTTGACTCAACTTCATGTATGCAACCCATAAACTGGGATGGCACGCCAGATGCCCTTTGATTCTAAATGAATATCAAGGTCAAGCTTTTTTCTTCTAAAAAAAAAGGTGGTGCTCCCATTTAAGGATTCCTAGAATTTCCAGCATGATGAATGGGTGAGTAATCTACACTTTGTGAAAGTCTTTTCCAGTAGGGTATATTAATTATATCTAATGTGTTAAGTATTAGGTGTGAATGCGTTAGATATTATGTACTAGATAAAATGTGGTGTTTTTAGAATTTTTTGTTTTATAAATTATATTATTTATTTTAAAATTTTGATGGTTAAAATCATTTCGGTAGTAGAAGTTGTTAATTAATTAGAAAATCAAATTATTATATTTAAAATAAAATAAAAATTAATTTGTAGAATATTAAATTTAACATTGAAATTATTTAAAAACATTATAAAACTTTGTTTTAAAAAAAAAAATTAACTTTGCAATGAAAGGTATATCTCTACCTGGAAGGAAGGGGAAAGAAAATGGAATAATAAAGGTAAGAAGAAAAAGCATTCCTTTATTTATACTAACTTATGTTATTGATCACTTAATTTGACAACTAAGTAAGCCTCTTTTTGGTGCTTATCTATTTTCAGTTGGGGGTATTTACACTCAAAACTATTTGACCTAGGACACTTGGTATCCTCCTCAATACTTGCTAGTGATTGTTGGTTGTCATGTAAAGGAAAACCTAAAGGTATTCCTTCATTGCCATTCGATATTTGTATGGTTCTTTGGCTTTCTCCTTTCACAATCTAGTGTGTGATGTCTCACTGCACGTTCAAATGTACCTACACATGTTTCCTTCAAATTTTGATTTATGTCTCAATGATTTCCAACTATGTTTTTAGCTCGTTGAATGATATGAACATTTTGAGATAATATTGTAGATATTCCTTTACCATTCTTATGC
Organism: Pseudotsuga menziesii; assembly: GCA_001517045.1. Lineage (NCBI taxonomy): Eukaryota > Viridiplantae > Streptophyta > Pinopsida > Pinales > Pinaceae > Pseudotsuga > Pseudotsuga menziesii. The sequence goes on along the minus strand of LPNX010896444.1, from coordinate 414,454 downwards.
ATAGCTTTTCTTTGCAGGTCACTTCTATCATGTTTGTAATTTTCTAATGAATTTCTCCATTCAACTTATGCTATTGACGTTGAAATTTATCAAGTCATGTTTATGCTTTCACTTTACTAATTTTAGAGTGTCCTCAGACTCTTATGTCTCAATTACTTGGTCCAATCTGTTTTTCCTTTTAAGGAGTTTGATCCTGATACTTCCTTATTCCTCTGCAATTTCTACCAAAGTTTCCATTTTGTATCCCTAGGCTCGGTGTAGTTTTTCTTGAAGCATCACATATCTTGCAATTCTTGCTTTCATCCTGAAGCTACCCGGTTGGTATTCTTCCTTAGGAAATATTTTGAGTTCACACTTCCTCAAGATCTTTTTTACCGTCCTTGTTTGATACATTGCTTCTTTAAGTTCAATATCGGCTGTGTGTTCTCTTTCCATTAGGTCTCACTCGCTTTGTTCTTCTTTGACCTATGTTTCCTTGGCTACCACATATAGTTATATCACTGATTTAGTCCATTTGTTATGTATTGTTTGCACCACATATATCAAAGCCTCAACGATTTTCTAATGTGCCTATGATGTTTTTGTTTCTCCCACCTATTAGCCAACCTTTATCCATTGGTTTCAATCAACTGTTATTCCGTTCCTTGGCCTGGTTTCTTATGCTTTTGTTGTTCTTGTAGGAGTGTCTACATAAAGGAACATGCAATCCATTATTTGTGCCAATTTTACTAGTCATTTCTAAAACTTCTGAATATTTTTTTTTCTTTCATCACATTTTGAATATCCTTATAACTTTTACCCATAACCTAGTGCCACACTATTTTGATATGTAGATTTTCCTCTCATGGTGTTTTTTCTTTGAGCATATGCATTGTATAATCATTGTCTTCCATTAAGTCTTGTGGCTTGTTTGATATAATCAGGATAACCATCATGGTTGTAAGTACTCCCTCTCATGGGTCATAGGACAATTATATGTGAGTCTTGCCACCTCTCTCCTTGCCCTTTCCTTCCACTACGGGCTTAGTTTTGAGATTGACATGTTCTCCATTTACTTCCTTCTATAAACTTTTGTAAAAATTGCCTTCATTTTTTTAGGAATTCCAATTGTTACTCAATTCGTTTTGTTGTCCTCTAGGCCAAAGGTTGTAAAATGATTTGTAATTGTTATTCTTGTTATATGTTTTCTATCCCTACCCCTTTATCTATAGTGGTTATATTATCTATGGGTTGAATAGTTTTAACTGATGGTTGTTTTTTGATACCTATTAGTTGGGTGGTTCCTTTCATTGGATTATCTTCCTTTTACTGTTTTTTTCCTTCTGCCATTTTTTAGATTGCTTATTTAATCTTATCTGTTTGAATTTATATGAATTGTTCAACTGAAACTTGTGTTTCCATTTTATCGAGGATTTGGATGTTTTCCATTGTTGGATTTACACGTTTATCCCCTTCTCTCTCTCTTCCACTATTAAGCTAGTGCCCATATTTTATACGAGCTTACCCCCTTCTCTAAAATTGAGTCATTTTTTAGTTCTTCCTCCACTCTTTCCAATGTCTACTTTATTCAACTCTAGGTTCTCTTGTCCCTCACTATTCCATTTCTTCTTATTTTGGTTCTGGGAATTTTTACTTTGGCATTTTTCCTCCTTTGTGATGCCTCAGGATGCAGGTTTATTATCATGACGTTGTTCTTTATTTATTTGTGCTTTCTAATCCTACATCTATGTTTTTTTTGTTTTCCCATTGTCTTAATCATCTACCAATTTATTAGTTGGTATAGGAGCTAATTCTTATTCTTGTTGAGCACCCTAAGTCTGGACTTATCAAGGCTTAGTGGTTTCAAGGATCTCTATATCCTAAGATATATGACTTGTCTCATGGTTGTGTCATAGTTTCCTGTGGTGTTTCAGGATTTATCTCATATTTGACATAAAGTTCAAGTATTTTCATGGCTTCCTCCTCCAATCAATTCCACTGATTTTGTCACTCTTTAGTGTCCTTTGCATTATGCAAGTTTGAATTATTCATTATATTTTTCTCATGTATTTGCTTAGTCTTCTATCTTTTCCCTTTCTGGTGGATCTAGATGGAATTCCTTCTATAGAGATGTTTCATTCCTTTCTATATTTCCTTATTTGAGGTACTATGTTGGGAGTTATCTCGAAGATTCTAAGAAAGATTAATAAGGAATATTTTGGTGCCTCCTCAAATTTATGTTACTTACATGATGTTTAATGCATACATGATGTTTAATGCATATTGAACGAGTAAATATATATTATAAACTTGATGATATTATGTTTGGACAATATTTACCGTCGCACAATGCTTAATTGAGTTATGCAATTTACATCATTTTAACATTTATTCTTATCATCCAACAACTATCTATTCACTATTATTTTCCTGACTCAACACTAATATCGGTTGTGATTTGGATAAGACTTTCTTCTCCTTCGTGAAGATCAAAAATGCCATCCCATGTAGTCTATAGCGGATCTTCATTAGCTCCCGCGTAGAACCCCGGTCTTTAATTTTGCACCAACATTGTCAAAAATTCTAACCTATAAATTAGAATAAAGGGCATGTGTGATGTTCAACTAATTGAACTATCCCCTACTTGGAGAAATAACAAGTGGTGGGAGGAAGGGCTATCCAAAATACTAGATAGGATTTTGATATCTAATGGATTGTTGGAGGAAATTTTTAGGATGAGATCCTATATTAGAATTCGTATCTCATTGCATAGTAATCTCATTGTACTTCAAATGGAAAAAGGAGATAAGAAACACTGAACACCATTTAAATTTAATCCCTCCCAAATTAACCAAGATAAATACAAGGTGCTAATCAAATAGATCATGGAACCCTTTGATGAGAATATAGAATAAAGTTTAAAATATTCTATGAAATGAGATACGTAAAAGTTAGAGTACTCTAAGGAAGAATTGTTGAAGGTAAAGGAACATTTGAAACAACCTACAAGGATCTTAATGGAATTTTTTCTACAAAAGAAGAAATAAAGTTAAAAGTCACACAAGATGATAAAAGGAAAATATTGAATAGGGATGAGGGTAAGTAGATATTTAAAAGTACTACATATGTCCTGAGGAAGATGAGAATACTAGTGTTTTTCATAATAATGCATACATGAGAATGACCCATAATACAATATGGGAATTGTAGAGGGATCATTTGAAAATGGAAACCTATTTCAAAGGTTTTATGAGGAAGGGATGCGACACTTTGAATACTTATATAAATAATTCCAAAAGAGAAATATCACAAATGTGGTAAGTTTATCTCAATTTTTTTTCGGAACTTTCTAAAACAAGACCTTAATGATAGGTTGATGAAAGAGGTACGCAAGGAGGAGTTGAAGAGTGTGGTTTAATTTTTTTTCCAAAGGAAAAAATTCCTAATCCAAATGATGTACCAGTCGATTTCTTCATAGGGTTTTATGATATAGTTGAATCTAATCTTTTAAAGGTGATGGAGGAGATAAGACCAAAAGGAAGTATCTTGGCCACCTACAAGCCAACCTTTGCAAGAAGTTTTTCAAAGATGGAGATCCCTACTTTCTTTTGGGGCTTTAAATATACCTATATCTATTTTTAATTCAATTTATAAAATCATATTTTGCAAATTCATCGCCTTTAACACTTAAACATTTTTCAAGCAATTCAGAGAACAATTTGAATTTCTTAATGGGAGGAAGAACTAGGGTGTGATGAGGATCACTTGGAGGCATTAAAAGTGATTTTAAGACAGCTAAAAGACTGTAATTAATCATTAATTTTAACAATCATAAATCTTATGATCATGTAAGAAGCCATTATTTGAGATTATTTTTCATTCATATTGTTTTTTTTCTCACTTTTTTTCATTGGAAATAACCCCATGTGCACTCTATTACTTTTATTTCCCTACTAAATAGATACTCATATTCCTTGTTCAATTCCATGTAAGAGTTAGTTTATGGGTACCCTCTTTCCTCCATCATGTGTCTCTTGGTAGTGGAAGCACTAAGTGATTATGTTGTGCATCTAAAAAGATGTGTGAGATTAAAAGGGATTAATATGTGAATATAGCTATGTTTAACAAACCTCCTATTCATAGATGATGTTATTATGTTCAAGAATACCAAATCCTTTAAAAAGAGTTAAGATTGTTTTTCCTCACCACTCGAATTCAATATCCAAAAATCACCCATCTACTTCAATAAAGCCACTTGATGGCATGGACAAGAAGCAATAGTAATAATTCCCTATCAAGTTCACAAGATAGATTCAAGATTAACATATATAAGTTTAAATTGAATCCAAATGTCTATGGCCATAGACAATTGTTATGGATAGTCCAAAAAATGAGAAAGGAATTCAGAACATGGTTCATTAAGTGGCTATCCTTGGGAGGTAAGTTTATCCTAGTTAAAGTTGTTCCCAAGGTCATTATTGTATACTAGTTTTCTATGGACTTAATTCCAAATTCAAATGCCAAAAGGATTATGAATCTTTATTTTTGTTTAATCTTGGCAAGTAGTAGAGAAAAAAAATTCCTATTGTCTCTTGGAAGATACCTCTTATAACAAAAAATTGTTTGTGTTTGAAAAAATATGAAGATAATTGAAATTTAAAACTTTAATCCACAATTATAGTGCAGATATATCTCATCAATAATCCTAACGCATAAAGAAATCAAACCATAGAACACATCATGTGCACTAGAAAAACCCTCCACTGATTCGGAGGATAAAAAACCCAGCAAACAATCTTAGATTATGATTGATAATCAACAGAGAATGATTACAACACAATAGCATATTGCTTGATCAGAGAGCACAAGAAAGGAGAGATCAAATGGAACATTTTGTTGGTCTTTCCAAGTGCATAGAACTTTAATAACAAGCCAAATTCAGTCATACAAAGAAGGTAGTGAATGGCTGCATGCTTCAATAACTTATTAACACCGAGAACACCATTTCATCTTCAACCATGCAACCCTACAAACTTGGTCCCAAGTTGGCACTTCATAATTATCTCCAACACTGAAGATATGTACCCTCCATTAATTCACTAAGTTTAACTTCCTCTAACTGAGTTGTTAACTTACTGAACTGAACTGAACTAAACGGAACTACATGTAACTGAATGGAACTGAATGTAACTGAATAGAATTGAATGTAACTGAACATAGATGAATGTAACTGAACATAAATAAATGTAACTGAACTAAACTAAATGTAACTGAATAGAGTTGAATGTAATTGAACATAACTGAATGTAACTAGTGCTTCTCCACCAATGTCATCTTCAACAACCACTTGCATAAATTAAGGAGTTGATTCCTTATTTAATTGAACATGTTTATCACCACTAAGACTTAACTGATATCATATCAATTCAAGTTCTCTTGGAGGGATGCATGGGAAATTTTAATTCTCTCTCTATCTATGTGCTAATCTCTAATTAATTAATTCTGCATGTTCCCTATGTGTTTAATTAATTAATCATCTATATCATATCATACTAATAAGAATTGTTTCTGAACATATGATCATATGTATTATCCTCGGTCATATAGTCACATGCTAAAGTAAATCACTCTAGGATTAGCTAATCCCTAAAGGATACTTGTAGCACCTGTTGACCATGACTAGGTGTCACATCCCCTCCCCTCGTCTCGTCGATGGAGAGGACGTGACTACATTGTTTATCTGTCTATCAAACCGGGATCTATCCCCATGAACATAAACATAATGCATTGAAATAAAACACACATGTACAGATGCATAAGACATGAATATACAGTGGAAACAAATACATTCAAGCATTCATCATGTTCATAATAATTCATAAAGCAAATACATTGCAGAATTAACACAAGAAAATACTTATCTTGAAAAGGATATGTCCCGCAACTAGCTATGTCACTGCAACGTTCCACCCAACCATAGGCCAATGTACTCATCAATATCTTAGCACCACTGCCACCTCAATCTAGGCATGATTTCCACAAGGAACTAGGGAACAATAGGCTCACACATAGCCACATTCAAATCAAAATTCAACCAAGCCAATCTATAGTTGGGTTTATCAGGCTGCTAAGGAAGTGGAAAGGTACAATTTCTAAGCTAATGAGCTCAACCATAGATCTATGGACACCTACACCAGATCTATCTAGCTTGGAATCCATAAGTGACCCACACACCCAACACAAGGAACTATTCCCTTCTCTGCTACATAGTCCCTCAGGCCATACCTTCCCTTCCAGATCTCTTCAGGGTGTGCATAGAAGATTTGCTAGACCTCTTGATATGTCTGTGAGGTTCCTCCCTTCACTAGGTTTATCAAGCCAATCCTAGGCCTCTTCCACTCTTAAGTATTTCAGACTAAAACAAGGATGCACACAACAACAAACACAAGTGTTGGGTCTGAGAAAAACGTCTTGGGAAACCAAAAATAGAATTGCAGATGGGGAAATCAAACCTGGGTGTGAAATTATTTTCTAGAAACATTCTTGGGCACTACATGAGCAAAATTGATCTCCTCAAACCCCCAAATCGTGAATCTCTGCTACACCTTCACTCAGCAATACATAAACGGATTTCTGGGTATGGAAAAAATGAGGAAAAGGCAGGAAAAACGTGAGGGAAACTCCCAGCTAGCTCCAGTTGTGTGAGGAAAATTAAGAACGTAGGTGAGGAATGGAATGGGCATGCATTTTTGGGTGATAAATTTCCCAATAAATCAAAATACAATTTTCAAAAACTAATGGCTTCCCCAATACAAACTTTGATTTCCATACTCTTCCATTCCCCAATGCATTAACTGCCCCAACCAACTTCTGGAATAAATAAATGATTAGGTGAATAAGACAAAAAAGGCAGTTGACAACTTTATGGGTTCTCCCATTGACATTTGTCTTTACCCTATTGGGTCAAGGTTTTGAATAATCCCCCCCCCCTATTCCTTGTGAAATCATGCCCCCATCTCTTTATTGCATTGACATAGCTAGTTGTGGGTATTTTTTATTAAATTGCAATTTTACATGATGTCTCGATTTACACTGTGCCTGGCTAGAATGATAACCATAAGTATTGATTTTGATTGCTGATACATAAAACAATAAATACATAGTGGGGCCTTTTCCTTTAGCTCCTCACCATGATTTAATAACGACATTTACATCATTTACAATTTTAATGCAATTTGGGGACGAAATGGGGATATTACACTAGGAATAAATCATAAAGTATATCCTCGAGACTTAATACAACATAAGTCATGTGAAATTAATACAACATAAGTTCCAGACTTGATACAACACAAGGTTATGATCTTAATACAATATAAGATTCTAGTACAAGCTTTTCTCCTGAATAGGACTTAATACAACATAATATCCTAGTACAAGCATCTCTTTCGAATAGGACTTAATACAATATAAGATCCATGGAGAACATCTGAACCTAATAAAAAATATATTCTATACTTGATTCAACACAAGTCTCATGGGAATGACTCCCGAAGTTGTAGTCTCAATACTCCCTCTCGGTAAGTGAGACATTCTCTGCCATACCAAGCTTATCTCATAAGTGTCTGGACTTTGTCATAGATAGAGGTTTTGTCATCACATATGTAATGTGCTCCTCAATAGTTATATATTGAAGTTTTACCATACCTTTATGGACCATGTCTCGAATGAAGTAATACTTCATTTCGATGTGTTTTGACTTGTCATGAAACACATGATTCTCAGAAAGCTTTATACAACTTTGGTTGTCACATCTGATCACAATGGGATTTATATTTTCACCAAAAAATTCTCCAAGTAGCTTTCTTAGCCACACTGCTTCTCTCCAAGGAGTATTTTTAGCAATGTACTCAGCCTCTACTGTGCTTTGGGAAACTACACCTTGCTTTCTGATAGACCATGAAATCATAATAGAACCCAAACTAAAACAATATATCAAAGTGCTCTTCCAATCAATAGTGTTTCCACCCCAATCAAAATTAGTATATCCAAGCAATAACACTCCTCCATTAGAGGAATACCTAATTCTATAAGCAACTGTCGTGCAGAGGTACCTCAATATGTGCTTACCTGCAACCTAGTTTTTGTGTCTAGGATTAGTCATGAACTAACTCAAAATGCTAATTGCATAGAAAATGTCTAGACTCGAATGTATCAGGTACATCAATGATCCAATCAACCATTTGTATAATGTGTGTTCCATTGGATCCGATCTAGTCTATATCTCATGGAGTTTCCTCAAATTGGAATCCATCGGATTGTTTATGGATTTACAATCCACCATGCCAAATTTGCGCAAGATGTCCACTATGTACTTCCTTTTATATATAAATATCTCATCATTCCTCTACCAAATCTCAAGGCCTAGGAAGTAGTGCATAAGACCTAAGCCTTTCATCTCAAACTCTAAGGTAAGATACCTCTTACACTCAAAAGTCAATCTTTCCTCTATAGTGAGGAAAATATAATCAACATATAGAACCACTATCAGAGGCTGGTTCTCCACTACCTTGAAGTACAAGTTGGAATTTACATCACTCTTCAAATAACCGAGTTTCTAAAGGTAACTGTCTATTCAGCCATACCAAGCTCTATGATATTACTTTAACCCATACAAGGATTTATTCAACTTGTAGACATGGGACTCTTTCCCATGTATCACAAACCCCTGAGGCTACTCATTGTAAATTTCTTCCTCAACCTCACCTTTGAGGAAGTCAGTCTTCACATACATTTGGTGAAGATTCCAACCTAATACTAATGCAAGTGAAATAATAGATCTAATAGTATTATACCTAGCCATCGGACCAAAAGTCTCCTCATCATCAATGCCCTCTTTATGAGAGAGGCCCCGGGAAACAAATATGGATTTGAACTTGTCCACACTGCCATCTATAGGATGCTTTATCTTGGAAATCCATCTGGAAGTAACAATTGTATTCCTCTTAGGTCTGGGAACAATATCCCAAACATCATTCTTCATAATAGAATGATACTCCTTTGTCATAGCATCTTTCCATACTTTCTTCTCTACAACATCTTCATATGATGAAGTCTCTGAGTCACTAATGTTTCTCATCAATGCAACATATCCTGAATATCTATTAGGATGATTTCACTCTCTGGAAGTTCCCACTTCATGCTTCTCATAATCTCTTAATACATCTCAACACCATGTTGACCTCCTCTTTGCAAAAGGATCATCAATCGGTTCAACTAGTTCATCAATGGCATGTAACTCTGCATGTTTTGTTGGATTCTCCCTCTGAACATCAAAAGGGAAGAATCATCCTCATGATCCTCTGAAGTAGGAATCTTAGTTTCCTCTGTCTTTGGATCAATTTGAAGCTCTTTTGTCCACTTGAATGTTTCCTCCTCATGGAATGACACATACAAGCTCACCTCAACATGTCTCTCACCATGTACATAAATTTTGAATGCTTTGGAGGTCTCACTGTATCCAACAAAGGTTCTCTTCTTTCCATAAGGTTCCATATTGGTTCTCTTTTCTTTTGGAATGTGAATATACACAGGACATCTAAAAATCCAAAGATGTGATATGTCTGGTTTCTCACCAGTGCACCTCTTTAGGTGTTTTCTCATCAAGGATTGCATGCATACTTCTGTTTTGAATGTACATTACTCTACTAGTAGCTTCTTCCCACAAATAAGCATAAATATCTTGATCATGTATCAAGGATTTTGTAGTCTCACAAATAGCTCTATTCTTTCTCACTGCAACACCATTCCATTATGGGTTGTAACGAACTATTAATTGTCTACATATCCCTGCATCACTGTAAAAATTTATTAAAGGAAATTGATTCGAATTCTTCTCCATTATCATACTTTAGGGAACAAATATTACAACTTATCTGGTTCTTAACTAAGGCTTTAAACTCTTGGAATTTATAGAAGGTTTCACTTTTGGCTTTCATGAAGTAAATCCAAGCCTTACGGGAGAAATCTTCAATGAATAAAACATAGTAAAGGTTCCCATTAAGGGAATGAGTAGACATGGGTCTACACACATCTGAGTTTAATAATTAATTAATGTATTTAGATATAGTATGGCTTCTAGGAAACCTCTTTCTAACATTATTTCCTTAAGCGCAACCTCGACAAAAAGAATCATGAATGAAATCGAACTAGGCATACCTTTCACCATTTCCTGCAAACCAAGAAGTGCTCAGAAGTGGAGATGTCCAAGTCTCCTATGCCAAAGATCACATGGGTTGATAGTATTATTTATCATGAATTAAATAATATTTCCTCAGACCTTGTAAATTCCTCCTTCTCGAACTCCAAAAAAAATAGCAGTATCAATGTTATGGTTCTTTGGCCACAAGTATGCTTGATTCTCCATGAAGATCACATGAAATCCTTTATCTTCAAGGAAAAAAATATAGAATAGGTTCTTCTTCAATTCAAGGACATACAAAATGTCCTCCATATGTGTTGTGTCTCTTGAATTTAGCTGGAAGGATGTGCATCCAACTCCTTGGATTGAGTATGTAGAATTGTCTTCCAATTCCACCATGCATGAAAATTGTTTCTCCTTTAAGTTGGAGAGTGTGCCCTTGTACCCTAACATATGCCTGGAAGAACCAATGTTGATTAAACATGTATATTATCCTTTGATGGTGAATCTGGAAAAATCAGAGACAAGATAATACTCTCTTATAGTTTCTTTCTCTTCAGGTGCATCTTTGGAGGTTATTCTACGACGGTGGAAGCATGAACTATTCCTTATTTTCTTTTCCTTGCATGACAATCCTGTATGAAGTGACCTTCCTTTTGACAATAAAAAAAAGGAGTTTAGATTTGTCAAAACCTTTATGGATCTCTTTCTTCTTTTCACGGAAAGTCTTCTTGGCAACAAGGGTTTTTTCTCTTCCTTGGTTCTTTCCATGAGGAAAAAGATTTTCCTCCTTATTGTTCACCATCTTGTTCTGTGTGTGCCCTTATTCTTGGATGCAATCATGCCAAAGTATTTAAAATTTGGATCGATATTCTCTTTCATATCCCGCAGCAAGAAAGGTCTCCCATGAGGCAGGGAACCCATCGATGGTAGTTTGAAGAAGATCATCCTCATTAGTCTCCACACCGATGCTTGCAAGTTGATCCTTCACCTATGAAATATTTATGAAGAAGGAGGATATGGTCTCATCTATTTCCATATTCATGTTGCACAACTTGTTCTTTAAATCCATCTTTTTAGTAGGGGCTTTCTTCTCATAAATATTTGTGAGTGTGTTGAAACACTCCTTTGGAATCATCAATGGTGTGATCACTGACATGACATTATCCTTCATGAAGTCATATATAATGCTCTTTGAATTTTCTTGATTCTTCTTGTAATTTCTTCTTCCTACATTTTTAGTAGGCTCTTTGATCAAGGATGTCACAAAAGAATCAAGATCATGCTCTTCAATAATATTGATCACCCTCTCCTTCCATGAGTTGAAGTTGGATGTTCCTTCAATTCTACCTTTCCGGCTGAACGGATATTGATGCCATTGCTTCAAGCTCTTGCTCAATGCTTCAATATCTATGGAGGCTTAGAGTGTTTACACAAAACTAAGCTCTTGCATGCCCTTGATATGATGCCATGTTAGTGTTTGAGAAAATATGAAGATAATTGAACTTTGAAACTTTAATCCACAATTACAGTGCAGATAGATCTCATAAATAATCCAAACACATAATATAAATAAAACCGTAGAACCAATGATCTACCCTGGGAAAACCCTACACCGATTCAGAGGATAAAAAACCCAACAAACAATCTTAGAGTATGATTGATAATCGGTAGAGAATGATTACAAAACAATATCATATTGTTTAATCAAAGAGCACAAGAGAAGAGAGATTAAATGGAACATTGTGTTCATCTTGCCAATTGCATAGCATTTCAATAACAAGCCAAATTCAATCATACAAAGAAGGTAGTGAATGGTTGCATGCTTCAGTGACTTGTTAACACTGAGAAAATTGTTTCATCTTCAACCATGTGCCCCTATAGACTTGGTTCCAAGTTGGCACTTCATAATTATCTCCGACACTAAAGATATGCACCCTCCATTAGTTCACTGAGTTTAGCATCCTCCAATTGAGTTGTTAACTGATTGAACTAAACTGAACTGAATGGAATTGTATGTAACTGAATGGAACTAAATGTAACTGAACATAACTGAATGTAACTGAACATAAATGAATGTAACTAGTGCTTCTCTAGTGTCATATTCAACTAGTGCTTCTCCATCAGTGTCATCTTCAACAACCACTTGCATAAATTAAGGAGTTGATTCCTTAATTAAGTGAACTTGTTTATCACCATTAAGACTCAACCGATGTCTTATGATTTCGAGTTCTCTTGGAGGGATGCATGTGCAATTCAAATTCTCTCTCTATCCCTATGCTCTTACCTATTTAATTAATTATGCATGGTCCCTATGTGTTTAATTAATTAATCATCTATATCATATCATACTCATAAGAATTATTTCCGAACCGATGATCATATGTATTACCACAAGTCATATAGTCACATGCTAAAGTAAATGACTCTAGGTTTAGCTAATCCCTAAAGGAGACTTGTAGCACCCGTTGACCATGACTAGACATACATTGCATAGTATATCCTCGAGACTTAATACAACATAAGTCATGTGAAATTAATACAAGATAAGTTCAAGACTTGATACAACACAAGTATCTGACCTTAATACAACATAGGGTCATGATCTTAATACATCATAAGATCCTAGTACAAACATCTCTCACGAATAGGACTTAATACAACATAAGATCCTAGATTAATACAACATAAGCTCTTTAACTTAATACACCATAATTTAGTGAACTTAATACAACATAAGTTCCATGGAGAATATATGAACCTAATAAAACATAGATTCTAGACTTGATTCAACACAAGTCTCATGGGAATGACTCCCAAAGCTGTACTTTCAACAAAAATGATTGGAAATGTTGGGTGTTAAAAATCCTATGCATCTTGATAAAAACTAATGGTTATTGGAAAAAAGTGATAGATGAGAAATATGTAATCCCAATATCGACAAAATCCATAAATGTTTTACCAATGGATATATATTATGAAAATATTTGGTGCTAGCTTATGCATTGGTAAACTTGTCTTCATAGTATACAAGAGTGGAAATAGATGGAAGGTAACCCTTGGGTAGGTGGGAATGAGGCTTACAAACATTCATAATATCTTGTGAGGTTCCTAACTCAAAGAGGTCATTACAGATTAGATGGTTTCTATCTATAGGAGTCAAAGACCCTAAGGTCATCAACGTGGAAAAAATGTTCAAGCACTATAGTTGGAAAGCAATAAATTTAGGGAAACATTTGTAAAGGCCTCTTAAAATGGTAGGGATGACTAAGATAAGTTATTTTTGGATACAGTCCCTTCAATAGGTTAATACACAACAAATATTAGCTACTTACTGGATTTTATTCCTATCCAAAAGGGAGAAAGAAGGAGGTGGTTGGATATATGAAAGTTCAATAGAAGACCAAATATAAAATATTTTGTTTTCATGTGCTCTCTAATAAATATTTCACATGGGATTCTTCAAAGAAGTATTTGGAAATTATTACGTATATATATGTTATGCAAGGAAACTAGACCATATCTTCAAGTGTCTAGACCATATCCACAAGACCCAAACTTCCATTTCCACCCATACATGTAGTATACTCTAAGAACACATTCATAGTTACATCCCATGAAGAATGATCTTCCAACAATATCCAACCTGATGATGAAATGAAGGGGTAATATCATAGACTCTTGTTATGGCATTTTTATTGTTTTGTTATTAATTTACTTATTTCAACAGATGTTTATGTAGTTGATGAAACAAATTAATCTATTGACACTACAAAGGGTCGAGAGACCCTATGTTAGCTCTAGTGCAGCAATAACACCCTTAATATTTCCATTTTTGTATGTCTTCCTAAGAATCAAATATTGTGTCAAGTTAATTCAAGTTTATGTGAAATATATATTCAAATTAGTCTCCATAATGGTTTTCATGCACGACCTCCACTCTAGGTTCAAGCACTAACGTTTACAACCTTCTGTCATTTAATTCATTTTTCATGTACTCAATTTGATTCAAGATAGTATTCCATGGTTTTGCATTACATAACAAGATTCTTAGTATTCCATGGTTTTGCATTACATAACAAGATTCTTAGCTAGTCCTAGATCATTTGTCTTTTCCCTCTCCTTAACATGATCCATAATAAAGTAGCACATGTCAAGTTAATTTTTTTAATGCACTTTTTTTTTTCATGTTTATAATATTGAAATTTGTTGTTTGTAGTATGTGACAAGTGTTGTCCATGGAAAACCTACACCACCAATCCCTCCAATAAGCAACATTGTCATTATTCCAAGCATGGCCCAAGCTCAAGCATTGCATGATAAGTTAAATTGGTCTACTTGTGATCATTCCAACACATTTATCTAGATAATCCTTGTTACTAATGGTCTCCATTAACTTCTTGTGCTTCGAATGAGAAAAATGTATTCCTGGGCATTTTTCATAAGTGGAGGTTTTACTAATGAAAAGATTGTAAAATGGTATATCGATACACATGGTGTATACATTTAAAATACATAATCTCCATTCTTTCTTATGTTATATCATGCATCAAATATTTTAATTTAACGACCTTCATTGCCATTTAATGATATACATGACATTTATGAAGAGTTTCTTAATGAGATTATACACTCATACCTAGGCTTGCACATAAATTAGGCATAAATTGTTACACTAGATCCCCATGGAATTTGTAAGTGTAATTTGTTGTTGTTTTTCATTCTAAATTAACCTCAACTTACTCATCAAATAAACCCTAACTAGTGATAAGATCACAAATTAAGATTAAATTCTCAATTAAATTTATGACCTATCTTTTCTTCCAACATAGTTTCCTGGGTTTCTTAAAAATACCAAATGGCCACTCCACTTCCTTTAGTGGGATCTTACCTCTTTCATGGCAGCATAGTGCCTCACTCTACCCATCAAGCTACAATAATTACCCATATTAAGTGTATAATCAATTTGGTCAACAATATTCCCAACAATGTGGTGAACCCTATAGTCTATAGGGTCAAACTTATAATCTACATACTTAAATATATTCTTTAAATAATTAACTATATATTCAATATCACCACATTTATTTAATAATTCATATAATTCTGTAAACTATTAACATCAGTTATATACTTAACCATATAAATAATATNTATATATATATATATATATATATATATATATATATATATATATATATCCAAATTTATAAATATAAAATATAAAAACTATTAACATAAAAATAAATCTAATTTAATTAATGATTAATTCATTAAAAAATAATTGCACCTAAGAGGTGTATTCTATAGCCTAGTAGGGGAGACATGTGTAACTCCTTCCGTGCTCATCTTAAAGATGACATGTGTGCTTTATAAAAAATAAAAAAATATTATTAAAAATAACATGTTGGTTTGAATTAAATTTAAATTATTTAGAATTGCATATGTATAAAACACCGATATAAATTAGATAAGCTAAAACCATAAACATTGCATTACACATTTTTTAACATTTCCACTCTAAAAAAAGGTTTACACCTTTAGAAATTTGATCCCTCTCGATGATGCTTGATAAATCCCTATTTAGATGGATCTGTACTGGTTATAATTTAATTGACAATTAATAATATGAAGTATCACAATAGGAGTAAGCTATTTAACCAACCATTTGCACCGGGGCCCACTGGTTATAATTTAATTGACAATTAATAATATGAAGTATCACTATAGGAGTAAGCTATTTAACCGACCATTTGCACCGGGGCCCACCTATTGCCATGAAGTGATAGCTTACTCCGTTACCCCGTGAGACCGAAACTTACACGATTCTACTTTTTGTCTCGTGTTAAACCTAACTGCTTTTATCAACTGTAGATTAAGATCAGGGACAAATTTTTCTTTTTGCAATTTTCCTTTGAGTTTGGAATAAATACTTTCTTCCCTTGGCATCTTCTTGTTTAAATGGTTTGCCATGCTCGGCTCTCTATTGTAATCAAATCACTCAATGAGTGCAATGTTGCTCTACTGTAATCAAATTTTCACTCATATAATGAAGGTTAATCTACGGAGTTTATAATAAGTATTTATTGTGAAAACAAAGCATAAAAAGAGGTGAGATAACATTTCATTAAAACAGTAAAATACTAAACTCTCATTGAATTTGCCTAGTAGCAATCAAATAAGAATTTTCTCCTTACCCTTTACTCTTACTATTTCTTAAAATTAAAATATTTAAAAAGAGTTAGCCTTCACTCTTACTATTTCTTAAACTTAAAATAGTTAAAAAGAGAGTACGTGATGAATGAGTTTAATATGATTGTTTTAATGGAACGCTATCTCACCTCTTTTTATGCAGCCTAAATACTTATTATAAACCTTGTAAATTAACCTTCATTATATGAGTCAAAATATTTGATGGCAACATATCATTTAAACAAGAAGATTCCAAGGGAAGAAAATATTTTGTCTAAACTCAAAGGAAAATTGCAAAAAGAAATATTTGTCCCTGATCTTAGTTTACACTTGATAGAAGTAGTTGGGTTAACATCGAAGAAGAAGCAAAATCCTATAAGTCTTGGTCTCACTGAAGAATAACAGAGTAAGCTATCATTGGAAGGCGGGGAGTGGGCCCTGGTACAAATAGTCAGATAGATAGCATACTCCATCAGAATATGACATTTGAAAAAACACATACAGTATATTTGGTATTTAATTGACAATTAATAATGTGAGAATATCACAATATAACATTAAAAAAACACATGAAATGTGTTTGGTCTATTTTTTTTCACACTATAGGTTAAGTAAAGTGTTCTAGGATGTCTAAAATTAAAATAATAATAATTTTATATTTCTATATAAATTTAAAATTAAATTTAAATATAGTTTAAAGTAATTAAATTATATTTATAAAGAAAAATAACTTTAAATATATTTTATATTTTAAATTAATTAAAAGAATAATTATAATTTAATTTTAAAATTTGAAATTAATTGTATACTTTAATGTTAAGAGAATATTTGCTTATAAATCTGGTTTATTGGTGATTCACTTGATATAAAGTCACATGTCATATCGTTAAGCTCTCCTATCTTCCAACCCCCAAATGAGGGAGACATTCACGTAGATAAAGTGAAGCTCGTCTTTGGAGGAGGAACAATGGTGCTCGCTCGGCATGAATGGTGGACTCTGCCATGGCAGCCTTATCCTTGAGCTACTCATTGCCTTTGGCTGGCCTGGACCTTCTCCCCCGGTTCTTTTGTTTGGTTTCCCAGTTCTTGCCCTGGTTTCTGTCATTCCCTTTCTTTGTCATCCTTGTGTTCCATTGTTTTTTGGGTTCCTCTTGTTTTTTGCCTTCCCACATTAGGCGACTTTTTGGAGTTCCTCCCCTTACCAGGGGGACTAGTACCAACCAATTAAAAAGTGGGAAGGATATCGTTTCTTTCAGTCACCTCTGTGATTGTGGGTTTTTGTCTATGTTTTGGGATTTTTTGTCTTTCTGGGTCTATCAACCTTGCATGGTATTTTACGTTGTGTGTGCACTTGATTTCCTTTTGCTCATCAGCATGAGTAGAGTTGACTTCTGCTAACCCCTTGATTTCTCCTGGAATACTAGGGTTTTCCTTATTCCCCAGTTTTCTGTCAGTTTCGCCTGCCCCGAAATTTTTATCCCGGATTATAAGGGTTTTGGTACTTTCAATCCAGTTTTCTGTTGGGTTTCTTGTCAGATTGATGGTCTCCCTGATCGAACCATCCTTTCTATCTAGTGGGGTTTTCCCTCTTCAGGGGTTTTGACTTTGGCTGGTATGCTTGGTACTGTTTTCGGGTTTCTCGGTGGTTTCAAGCCAGGTATGGTACTGGTTCAGGGTTTCTGGGATTCCGTTGGGTTTTCTGTTTGTTTATTTTCCATCGGTGGGGGGTTTGTGGTGGTGGGTGGTGGGATGTCACTGCAGACACGCTTGGGGTTGACTTTGTAATCTCCCCTTATGGATGACATCGGGACCTCCTCCCGCTTCAATCGTAAGAGACATGCAAAGAATATTAAACCCCACGATGGTAGGTTTCAATATGTCCTTCGCCATGATATATTTATGGACCACGTGTCCTCCCTGTGCTCACGAGCTCTGGTTAAGCGTTTAGAATACTGTCGATTGGGAAAAAAGGCCTGGATAGATTGGGCTCCTGAAGTCTGGAAGCCGCTCCTGACTTATATACCTACTATTAGTATTCTATCAAACGGTTGGATTGCCTTCGTATTTTTGGATGCTGCTCATGCTACTCTCATTCTGGATAAGATTTGGCATATTGGTTCCGGGTCACTGGTTCTGGGACGTTGGCATTCTCACTTCGACCCTCTTAGGGAATGGGTATCGAAGCGCCATCTTTGGGTTTTGCTCCCTCATCTACCCTTTCCACTTTAGAATTTGAATATTCTCGAAGGCATTGCTAATTCGATAGGCAGGTTCGTTGCTGTTGATGAGGACTTCCACCTTTCCTTTGATAAAAGAATGGCTCGGGTTTTAGTCGAGATGGACGTCTCTCTTGGTCTACTTGCTGAGGTGGAGATTCTCTGTAAGGAATGACTTCTGGTGTAGAAACTTGACTATCTTCATGTACCCTTCCGCTGCAATAGACGCCGTGACACCAGACATCTCTAGCGAACCTGTCCCTCATTCATGCATGTACTATCTGGCTCCAGCCTGGAAGGTACCCCTATGACTAGAGCACTTAATGAATCCTTCCCACTAGAGCATTCAAAAAAATGTATTTATTCTCAGTCTCTATCTC
This sequence comes from Pseudotsuga menziesii, assembly GCA_001517045.1. Lineage (NCBI taxonomy): Eukaryota > Viridiplantae > Streptophyta > Pinopsida > Pinales > Pinaceae > Pseudotsuga > Pseudotsuga menziesii. The sequence continues at coordinate 395,486 of LPNX010896444.1, read as the reverse complement.
TCTTCAATGATGTCTCAGATTCAATGCTTGAAGCTATTGATGTATTGGAAAAGGCTCCTGTTGCTGTTAGCACCCCTGTTTTGGCCTCGTTGGAGACATCCCCTATGGTCCCCCCTATTGAACCCTCCTTCATTGGCTCTCTGGAACCTATACTCAGTTCCCCTTCTTCAGCCACCCTGAACCCTTTGGCACATTCTATCGTTACTCCTGACCTGGACTTGGTGGAGACCTCTCCTTTAGTCTCCTCTCTTGAACCCTCTTTAGTTGGCTCTCCTGTACCAATTCATTGTTTTCTTTCTAATGCCAACCCTAACTCTTCGGTACCTCCACTTTCTTCTCAAGTGGACTTTTGTCCACTCCCATCTACCACCTCTTTTCCCCCTCTTCCCCCCTCTCATCACAGTCCATTATCCTCCCCATATTTCTCAGATCCTTCCCTACATAAGTCGTTGTCGATTTTCACAGCAACTACTCCTTCCTCCCCGTCTACACTCCACCTTAACTCCATCCTATTTGAGAATGTGACTGTTAGGAAAAAAAACAAGGAAAATAAGGGTCACATGGGGGATCTTTCCACTGCCTCTCCTCCTTATATCCCTCTCTCGGTTTGCATCAAAGATGCTGCAAGAGGGTATAATCCACGGGTACTTAGAGCATCCCCTCCCCTCCCACCTGTTCCTTAATTTTGATCCTATCCCTTAATGTCAGAGGTCTGGGAGGCAAGACCAAACAATGCATCCTCCGTTCACTTTTCCTTTCGATTCGTTCGGACACGATTCTCCTATAAGAGACCATGTGCAGCACTTTCCCTGCTCTTCATGCTTTCTCTAAGCTCCTTCCCAACTGGGAATTCTATGCCATAAGTGCTTCTGGCCTCTCAGGTGGGTTATTGACAGCATGGGATCCTCATAGGGTCAGATGTCGTGCTTTTGAAACAGTTGTTGGTATCCTTGTGAAGGCTGATTTCCATGGTATGAATACCCCTTTATACATTCTCAACTGCTATGGTCCTTATTAGGATAGGGATATTTTCTGAGAAAAGGTTCTCAGGGGGGGGCTTCTTAATTCTCCTAACCTGATTTTGGGTGGGGACCTTAACTTGACCATGAATGCTTCTGAGACCTAGGGCAAGCGGGCTGTCTTAGACCCTCTTACTTCTCATTTCAAGCTCCTTTTTGATTCCGTGGGACTTAAAGTTATTGCCCCACCCAATGCTAGCCCCACATGGAGGAATGGCAGGGTTGGTGATGAAGGGATCAACAAAAGACTTGACATATTCTTAATAGCAACTTCTTTGATCCATTCACTCTTAATTCACTGAGTGTGGACTCACCATTCTGATATTTCTGATCACTACCCTATCTGCTTTGAATGCAATAAATCGTTAGGGTCCTGTAATTATACATTTAGATTCAACAGATCATGGTTTAAGGATCCGAATTTCATATCTTGGGTCACCAACAGATGGCCTAGACTGTCTCCTTCTTATTCTGGTACTAATTTGGATCTCCTTGCCCACAAACTTCGTACCCTTAAGAAGGATGTAAAGGACTGGATCAAGGAAAAAGGCACTATCATGGAGTCTGAGTCTCACAGGTTGGATAAGGATATCAGTACCCCCCTCTCCAGCTCTTCCTTTGGTATTATCTCTCATGAGGAATAGTTGTCCCTATCTCAGCTCAGATCTGAAAAAAAGAAGTTGTTGGAACACTTCCTTCTGACTTGGCACCTCAAAAGTCGTGCTAAGTGGGCACTATATGGAGATTCAAACACCAAGTATTTTCATGCCTTGGCATCTGGAAGAAGGAATCAAAATTCTATCTGGTCCCTTATGGATGATGAGGGACACCGTATTGAGGATGAAGCTGCACTAAAGGATCTGGGACATAGTCATTTTGATAATATCTTCAGAGATGACAATCATACCTGCTTAATGGAACAACTCAGGGTCATAATACTCTACCCCAATATGATCTCTCAGGTAGATGCACCTTGTCTCACTCAACCTGTTACTATGCCTGAAGTTGAGAGTGCCTTGCACTCTTTCAAAAAAGATAGGAGCCCAGGTCCCGATGGTTGGCCTGTCGAATTTTATCTACACTTCTTTGATTTGTTGGGTGAAGAATTACTGTTTGTAGTGGATTGTGCTAGGATTTCGGGCTGTATTACTCCCTCCCTAAACTCTACATTCCTTGATTTAATCCCTAAGAAGGAAAAGCCTTTAACCTTCACAGATTTTAGGCCTATCTCCTTGTGCAATATTTTATACAAATTGATTTCAAAGGTTATTGCTGTGAGGCTTAAGCCTTTCTTGGACTCCCATATATCCATAGAACAATATAGTTTTCTGAAAAATTGCTAGATTGTGGAACCTATTGGTTTTCTACAGGAAACTCTCCACAATGTGAAAACCAAAAATACTTGTGCTCTCATCCTCAAATTGGACTTGGTGAAGGCTTTTGATCGTGTAAATTGGTCCTACATTCGACTCATACTTATCCAGATTGGGGTACCTCTTCTGGCTGTAAACTGGATAATGGGATGCCTTACTTCAGCTAATTTTGCAGTACTTATCAATGGTACACCCTCGAAGTTCTTTTCTTCCTCTAGAGGCATCAGACAGGGATGCCCCCTATCCCCCTTGCTCTTTATTCTTATTATTGAAGGGCTCAGTCTCTTGATTGTTGATGCAAGGGATCACGGTCTCATTAAAGGTATTAAAATCTCTTCTTCACTTGCTCTCACACATCTCCTCTTTGTAGATGATGTGGTCCTGCTAGGCTCTGGCACCTTATCTGAGTGGATGGCATTTGATGTTATATTGAGCACTTTTTGCAAGGCTTCTGGGATGAGCATTAGTATGGACAAATCTTTTTTTCTCTACAATAACATGGATGTTGATATCCGCTCTGACATTGCTCGAGCTCTGCCCTATAAAATGGAGCCTATCACCACTGGTTTTATGTATCTTGGCTATTATCTCAAGTCTCTGGGGTATAAGGTTTGTGATTGGAACTGGTTGATTCAGAAATTCGAAAGCAAACTCTTTCACTGGGCACATAAGCTTCTCTCACTTGGTGGTCGTTTAATCCTTTTACAAGCAGTGTTGTCTAGTATCCCGGTCTATTGGTGGGGCCTTGCTCCCATACCGGTATCTGTACTGAATAAACTCAGATGTCTAGCATTTGCTTTTTTATGGGGATCCTCTGGCAACAAACACCGATATCATCTGTCCAAATGGAAGTACATCTCCTGGCCGAAAGAGAATGGGGGATGGGACATTAAGAATTTGTATTGGTTCAACATTGCACTCAGATTAAAAAATCTATGGTTAGTTCTTCAGAATGAGGGATTATGGCATCAAGTTATTATCTGTAAATATTTGAAGAAGCACACAGTAGTGTCTTGGCTTAGAGGTAAGCATTTCAGTTTACGTGGTGTTTCTGTATTTTGGAAGGGGTTCCTGCTAACCCTCCCGTGGCTTGGTAGAAGTCTTGCATGATAAGTGGGTAATGGTAAAAACGTGCATATAGGCATAGATCCTATTATTGGTATTTATGACACGATCACATTTCCTGCTGGGTTTCGAGAGTTCATAGAGGATCTGGACATTGTCACTCTCTCACAGGCTTGAAATACCCTTCTGGGATCACAGTATTGGTACTCAGCTGAGGATCTCTGCATTGTTGGGGATTGGAAACTTGCATGGGACACCTTCACAAGAAGTTTGGAAATAGGTGGTATTCACCTCAATTCACGGTCTGATTCTCTGATTTGGGCATATAACAAGTTCGATGGCTTTGTATCGGCAAAATTGGTTTATGACAGCATTGTAGCAAATTCTTCTCCCCCGACTGGCAGCAGATTACTTACACATATTTGGACTGGTGCTCTTCCCAGGAAAATTAGTTGTTTTATATGGCTGGCTTTGATGAATAAACTACTTACTTGGGATAATCTCCAGAAGAGAGGCTGGACTGGGCCTAGAATCTGTGCACTATGCAGTAAGGATGTTGATAGTGTTCAGCATCTATTTTTTCATTGCTCTGTTTGGAAAAATGTGCTCTCTATCCTGAAGGAACAATACCATATCACTCCTTCCTTCCAGTCTGTTGATATCTGCTCGTTTCTGGAAAAGTGGACTGACAGTTTCTCAAAACACTCAGCTTACTGCTATCTCCCTTATCTCGCCATGTGGACTATTTGGAAAGTGAGAAACATATTTATATTTGAAGGGAAAAAAATTCCTGTCATCAGCCTAATCCACCAGATTGCATATCTCTCTCAGATGTATTGTCCATCTATCATTAAGGTAAAAAAAACAAGAACCTTGGGCCTGGGTCCTGTACTTAACTATCCCTGTGGATTCTTTGATGGGGCATCTGCAAAGAATGTTGGAGGGGTTGGCTTTTGTTTGTTTTTGAACGAGTCACATTCCTTCGAGTTTGTATTGGGGGTGGGTCCGTGCACCAACACAAAAGCAGAACTGATTGGGCTCTGGGCCCTTCTGCATACAGCCCAAATGATGGGGATACCCAAGCTCGGGATATTTGGTGACTCTTCAGTCATTATTAATTGGGCAAAGGGTACAACCTACCTTTCACCACCGAAGCTCCATCACTGGTGTAGGGGCACAAGAAATCTCTGCTCTTCATTAGAGGAAATTTGGGGTCTAAAATGGGCCTTATAAGAAAACGTGCCAAAATAAGTTTTTGTGAGTTGGAATTCAATAACCAATAGAATTTCAATAAAAAAAGTCAACCATAATGGTTGAATTGACATATTTGTCATTAAAAAAAACCACTTTTTTTTGTTCGTATTTTCGACATATCTCATTGTGTTTTTACTCAAATTTCGATCAAGAGAGCTCGTTGGATGCGGAATTTGATTCCGCATCCAACGAGTACCCACACTGCATACTTTTGACGGACCCTGCTACCCCAAAAACAAGAAATACCTGAAAAAACGTGATGATGATGTAAATTTGAGTAAAAACACAGGAGATATCTCGAAAATACGAACACAAAAAGTAGTTTTTTTCTTTTTTCCTCCAAAATTAATCAATATTATTTTATTATTTTAACTATTATTTTAACTATTACTTTATTATTTTCCTTAAGAGGCCCATTTTAGACCCCAAAATTCCTCTAATGGCTTTCTACAGCTGTCTTTCTGCCATATCTATCATGAATACAATCAGCATGCAGATTGCCTTTCTAAAAAAGTTCTTTCTTTGGCTCCGGGATCGGGTAGTTACTCTGAATTTATTGAAGGTCTTTTGGCCTCTCATGATAGTTTCAAGCTCTTTTGAGCCTGGTGTTGGAGCATGTACTCCTTATTTTTCTTGCACCCCATTTTGATGTTTTGGAGCGCGCTCTTTTAGACTGCTGTTCTGCACTCCTTTGTTCACGGTAGATATGGTTTGAGTGACATTTTTTACTTATGGGAATCTGTATTGTTGGATATGTACATGTCCCTCCTTGCAGCCTTGTTGAGTTGTGACTCCTTCGTAATGTAACAGAAATATGTTTCTTTATGATCCACCTTCTTGATTGTAACCCATTCATTGGGATGGCACATCAGATGCCCTTTGATTCATTAATGAATATCAAGGACATGATTTTTTCTTCTCAAAAAAAAAGTCACATGTCATAAACAAAATTTATGAGTTAAAATCACCTATTGAGAAAATATTTAAAAATAGAAAGTAATTAAATTTTTTTTATGTAAATTCATATTCATTTAAACTAGATTAGAATTTGAAATGTAATTTTTTTTTTGATGTATAAAAAATTTAAAATTAAGAAATTGGATCCCTCTCAAAATATTAAGATTTAAGATGGAAAAATGGATCTAGTAAATGCTACAATAAATAAAGTCTAAGTATTTTTTAAAAATTAATTTAAATCCATTCAATTTTGGGTTAAAATAGAAAGTAGTAATTATTATTTATTTTTATTTATTTTATGTAAATTTATATTCATTTAAATTGAGATTATAATTTGACATTCTATGCAAAAAAATTTAAAATTAAGAAATTGAATAATTTGAGATGTAAATTTTTTCTTGATATGTGAAAAATTTAAAATTAAGAAATTGGATCCTTTCCAAAATATTGGAGTTTTACATCAATTTAAATCCATTTCAATTTTCAATTTAAATATTTTCTCAAAGGTTTGCATTTTAAAAATAGATTTATTTTTCAACTTTTTCTTGAAAAAACATAGGACACTGGTTAAACTTATAAAAAACAGCCGAACACAAAACGGCTAAAACGACATAAAACTGGGAAATGGATAACTTTAAGAATGCACGCATAAAGAAGGTATTTCACATTATTTTGAGGTAAAACTACACAAAATCGTATTACCTGTGAACACTAAAAGCGAAAGATTCCGAGGACAAAATCGTATCAGTCTCAGTAATCAAAACTATACCGAAGCGAACCTTCAAATAATTCATCGAAAATGACGGCTGATGTGTCACTCCGCACTGTTTTATTTTTCGCAGGTTTTGCTGTCTGATATTGGCATCCCAGCGTCCAAGGTTGGCCCCACCGCCATTACGTACCAACGACCGGCCAACGGCCAACGACCTACCTGAGTTGATACCCGCGAATCACGGCCGCGATCATCTCGATTCTCGCCGCGATATACGGCCAAGTTGAGGAAGCAATTCTAAACGATAAGCGATAACCAAAACGCCCCCACCCGGCCGAAATTCGGAAAAATAATTAGTGTTTAAATAGTAATTTGTAGTGGTCGGATAGTAATTTCGACAATTTTAATAATTTTAAAATTAAACAGTTTCTATAATTTTAATAGCCTTATAGTTTTAAATTAGTAAAATTGAACAATTTTTCTAATTTTAAAATCCGGTAATTTTTATAATTTTAATAATTTAAAATCAAATATTTGGTATCTAACTGGCTATTAGGATGACTCGAATTGAGAAATTACAAAAGCGATTTTGACCAGTTTTTATAAAACGAAATTGCCAGAAAATCGACAAATCGATGTTCGAACCAGTTTCTTATCCCTACACAAACGTCATTCGTTGAACTTAATTTATCTATTTTTAAATACGAAAATATGGGACAGGGATCAGGGATCAGGGATCGAGTTAGCGTTGTCTCCCTGTAAATTGAAGTATCCGTCTACGATCGCCTTAATAAGAATTGCGCTAATAACACAACACTGAAATCTATTTATATGTTGTTCAGATGTTCACTATGTACTATGTGGGTTGCTTTGTCAAATTTTTTGTAGAGCAAATGGTCAAAAGGGTAATGTTAAATATGTACTATGTGGGTTGATTTGTCAAATTTTTTGTAGAGTAAATGGTCAAAAGGTTTATTTATGTAAGGTTTATTAAAATAAGGCTGGCCAAACGTTGACACAAGGGCTCTGCCACTGTGGTTGTGGTTATATCCGTTGGGCAAGGGTTCTGAAAAATTTCAGGATTTTTTCTTTTATATTTTATTATTAGTATAGTTTTATTTTAAAAAGATTTATTAAACATTAAAGATCAATTTTTTCTAATTGAAAACCTCTTTTTTAATTTGAAAAATGAATGAAATGTTTATGGTTTTAATTTTTAGTTTTATATATGTCGTTCTAAAAAAATATTTAAATCTAAATTAAGTGAATATATTATTTTTATAATATTTTATTATTTTTTATAAAAAACATTTGTTAATTCTAAGATGAACATACAGCATGAGTGGGCCTAATAGTTAAGAGCATATGTTTCCTCTTAGGAGGTCACGGGTTCAAATCCAGAGGGGGTAGTGTATGTACACCTCTGTAGACTTTAGCAGTTAAATAGCTGCGCAGAGGTCCCTTGTCCCACAAACAAGGGGGTCTCATACACCAATTTGGTGTCTCGCTTGGCGGTGACCTTAAAAATAGATTATTATTATTATTATTAAAAAAACTTACACATTTTCCTTTACTAAATTCTGGGATGTAAAATGCTCACAAATCATACAAACAAAACCAGGCATAAACTACCCTCACTTTACACTTTCTCATATTTTTTTTAATCCATGCCGTCTCTGTAGTCAGTAGTCAGATTCTTAATTTATATGTTGATAATACAATACGCAGATCCATGTAAAATTTTACTTACATCATTTAGTTAAATAATTTTTCCTAAGTATTTTCTCTAATTCCTGAGATCTCTTTTATTTACACCATTTAGTTCAATCAAATTGCTTACTAACATATATTTTTCTCTAATCCGTCTCAAATATAAATCTTTAGCTGTAGCATTTAGAACAATCAATTTCTTTAAAAGAGAGATAAGAATGAAAATCTAAGACAATACCTTTACTACACATGTTTTGCATTATACACTTATGTCTGCCAAATCTCTTTTACTACTATGTATAGTTCATATCTTCATTTTCGTGACACTTCTTAGATACCCCAAATTCCAATTGCCATTTTGTTTGAGATTTCACCTTGAACATATCAAAGGTTGTTTCCATTATTTCTACATACGACATAAAACCATATAATTCAGAAGAAGAACCAGCTATCATAACCATTATTGTAAATAATGAAGAGTTACCTCATCTGCTTCAGTAACTACATCATATCCGAAAACTCATTTCATACGCGGTTTACTTTGATGGCATGCTACGCGGCTGTTGGTTTTCTAAGCAATGACCGCAGAAATATCACGATACTGCAACAGTTCCGGCTACGGAAGAACGAAGAGCTTTGTGCAGAGATCGCATTCCAGTCATAACAAAACTCGGGAATCGTGTATAACTTCAACAACAGTGCAGGCCTAACAGAGCGTATCAGATTTTCTTTACATGTAAACATGCACGAGATCGAAGTTTAACATTAAAAGCCAAAGATTCCGTAACCAAAGCCATCCCAAAACAAACATTTAAAAAAGCCGTTAAAAGCGACCGTTGAGGTGCCATTCTGCATGCCAATTTGTTTTCTTCCAGATTTAGCTATCTGATATCGACATCCGAACCCGAGGCGTTGGCCATTTGATTGAGTTGATACGCGCGATAATGAGGTTAAATAATAAAAAAACCTAGCAAAACACGTAGACAGGTTAAATAAATTATATAATTGTTTTTCTGCTAAGGCGTGAATCTCTCCGGCTGCACATTTCGCTTTAAGCGAACGTTGGCGTCCAAGTTCATGTGAGCTCATGCTGTCATTATCATGAGTAGATAGATTTGTAAATATGTGTCGAGATGTGGATGTGCGAAGTTCGGGCCATCTACTTCCTCATGCCCAATATTACGTCAAGGATGACATATCCATGCTCACGACTGCGCTGTGTAGTTGATTACAGAAATTTTAAAAAATATAAAAATATTAAAGGAGCAAACTTATATAGTTTGTGGTGGATCTTAAATAGTTTAGAGATAGTTATGTATTGAAAGATACTTTGGATTTTATTTTTTATATTTTTTTAGTTAAAGTTGTTCAACTTTGAGTTATCCATGTATAGCTACATGTTATCAGGGACATTCTTCTACTTATACAGTTATTTTTTATATTTTTTTTCTTATGCATTGCTACTGCTAGCTATCTGATTTTCTATATTCCTTATTTTATAATTGTTTAGATAAAATTTCAAACTACTGTGATAGAATCAATCTAGATAGTACACTTATCTCATCCTTGTCTTTACATGAAAAAGTTGTTGCGATATGGATTGGTTCTTTCCTATTCTTACCCATTCTTTCCTATTCTCTCTATGATTCTTTCCTATCCTGTAGATGGTTGTTTCCTATCCTTTTTAGGATCTGCAACTTGATTATAGGATCTACAGCATGACTGTAGAATCGGCAGCTCGATTGTAGGATCTGGAAATTGATCCATTGATGTATATGTTCCTGTACAATTCACTGTAATAAAACATAATTATTTTTCTCTTGAACTCTGTTTTGAACTTGGTATCAGAGCCAAGAAGCTTAAATCGTTAGAACTCTCCATTGAAACATGGCCGACTCGGATTCTAAAACATCTGGCACCAAATCTGCTCCCATTATTATTCAATCTGAAAGTTCGTTGTTCAATGCAGTGATTGTACTCGATGAAACAAACTATGATTTGCGGTCTCAAATCATGGAGATGCATATTGCTCAGAAGGAGAAACTCTCTTTCATTCGTGGTAATTCACAGTCACCTACCTAGAAGGATGATGGATATGAGAAGTGGTATGCAGACAATCAAAAGGTCAAGAGATGGCTGCTGATGTCTATGTCCCCAGAAATCATGAAGCAATATATTCGCTTACCCACTGCTCGAGATATTTGGAAAGCTCTTTCAAAAGATTTTTATGATGGAGCAGATGAATTGCAAGTGTTTGTCTTGAATCAGAGGGCCTTCTCTGCGAAACAGAATGGCAGAACACTCTCGGTGTATTATGGAGAATTAACCGAGATCTTTTGTGAGTTGGATCATTGTGATAAGGTGATTATGGAAAGTGAGAATGATGTTGAATATTACCAAAAATTAGTTCAGCGACAAAGGGTTCATATTTTTCTTGCTGGATTAAATGGTGAATTTGAACAAATCCGTGGTGAAATTTTGAGAAAGGATCCTATCCCCGAATTGGAAGCATGTTATGCTTTGGTCTGCCGTGAATCTGTTCGACTCGCAATGATGAATGGAGAACAAGAAAAATCTGAAGCTTTAGCTTTGGTGACTCGAAATCGGTCTAATGAGAACCGATCTTCCCAAAGCCAGCCTAAGAACACTAATGGTGCCGATAAATCCACCTACAAACGCACTCATTGCAATCAAACTGGTCATACCAAGAGCCACTGCTTTGAACTTGTGGAGTATCCAGAATGGTGGGATCATAGCTGCGATTCACGTAAGAAGAATTTCAAGAGGACCTCCAGTGCTACAATTGTAAAAAAAAAAGACAGCGGATGGTGTTGCTGGTCAGATCTCGGCATTAGCAGCAGCGGCAGGTAATGGTGGTAATGTTTTAAATATTTCTACACTTGTTTCTAGTAGTGCATGGATAATTGATTCCAGTGCTACGGATCATATGACATTTGATTCTAGACATGTCTCACCTCTTGAACCATCTGCACAAAAATTTGTTTCCACTGCCAATGGCTCTTCGGCCCCAATTATTGGAGAAGGGTCTTTACTGCTCACTGATACTTTAAATCTAGATTCTGTTTTAGTTGTTCCATATTTGGATTATAGTCTGTTGTTAGTTTCCCAAATCACCACTACCTTACTTTGTATTGTAATTTTTTGGCCTGATTTTTATGTGTTTAAGGACATTTGCATGAGGCCAACGATTAGTTGTGGTGTTAGGCGAGGAAAGCTGTATTACTTGGACTTAGTGTCAAAGAGTTCGGACAAGTTACGCCAAGCTTTAACGATGGATGGCTCTGAGGGGGAGAAGAAGAAATATGAAATATGGTTATGGCATCGACGTTTGGGGCATGCCTCCTTTGGTTACCTAAAGAAATTATTTCCTAGTTTATTTGTAAAATTTTATGTTTCTAGTTTCCGCTATGATGTTTGTGAACTTGCAAAAATCCATCGTGCTTCGTTTCCATTAAGTTTGAATAAAAGTCCAGTTCCTTTTATGGTCAAACATTCTGATGTTTGGGGTCCGTCCAAAGTTACTACCATTGGTGGATCACGTTGGTTTGTTACTTTTATTGACAATTGTACTAGGATGACTTAGGTGTGCTTGATGAAGTCTAAAAGTGAAGTGAATTTGTTATTTCAATTTTTTTATAAAATGGTTCGTACTCAGTACAATGCACAGGTTCAGGTTCTCCGCAGTGAAAATGGAGGAGAATATTTGAGTTCTGAACTTCAGCAGTATCTGGAAGCACATGGAACTATTCATCAAACTACTTGTCCCAATGCACCTCAGCAGAATGGGGTGGCTGAGAGAAAAAACTGCCGCTTGTTGGAGGTTGTCTATGCTTCATTGATAGAAGCCCATATGTCGTTATCCTATTGGGGACAAGCACTTACCTTTGCAGCATATTTGATTAACCGGGTACCCTCCAGCACTATTAATTTCCAGACACCATCTCAGGCTCTCTCTGAAGCGATTATTGCTACATCCGTCCCAAATTTATCTCCTCACATCTTTGGTTGTGTAGCTTTTGTACACCTCCATAAGCATCAGCGCAACAAGTTGTCTCCTCAAGCGCTACCATGTGTCTTTCTCGGATATGCTGCTTATCAAAAGGGGTACTGATGCTATCATCCTCCAACCCAACGAATGTTTATTACATTAGATGTAACTTTTCATTAAGACTCGATGTATTTTTCCTTTGAGCCTGAACTTCAGGGGGAGTACTAGAAGGAAATTCAGACTCTAGACTATGATGATCACATCTTTGAAGATGTGGTTGTTCACATCCCGGAAGTAGGGGAACTCTCTGATGTGCTGAATCAAGAAGTGGGCGAATTGGATGTGGGTGGTTTGACTTTGGATCCAAGTAGTGGTGAACACCCAGAAATTGAAGTTGTGGCTCCACCTCTGTCCGAGTATCTCACACCACAGGCAGCTGATACACCAAACCAATCGCTTGCTGAGGATGCTCCTAAACCATTTAGAACACTGCTACCACAACATCACACCAGAGGTATTCCTAAACCCACATATGAACCCGAGCTTTCCAGTAATGTTAAATACCCCATAAGTCATTATGTGTCTAACCATCGTTTGTCAGAATCAAATCTGTCATTTGTAAATCAGTTATATACTGTATCTATTCCTAACAATGTGCAGAAAGCCTTAGCTGACTCAAGGTGGAAATCTGCTATGAATGAGGAGTTGAAATCCTTGTAGAAGAATAGAACCTGGGAACTTGTTGACCGTTCACCAGGAAAGAAACCAGTTGGATGTCGATGGATTTACACTATGAAGTACAAAGCAGATGGTGCAATTGAACGCTTTAAGGCGAGACTGGTGGCAAAAGGATACACCCAAACCTATGGGATCGATTATACAGAGACATTTGCACCTGTAGCTAAAATCAATACAGTACGAGTCTTGTTGTCTTTTGTTGTGAACTTAGGTTGGCCATTACAACAGTTTGATGTGAAGAACGCCTTTCTACATGGCGATTTGTCCGAAGAAGTTTACATGGACCTCTCACCAGGATGCATGATACTGGAAACGCATAGTCAGAAGGTGTGCAGATTAAAGAAGTCACTGTATGGGTTGAAAGAGTCTCCGAGAGCATGGTTTGGAAGGTTCACAAAATCTATGAAAGCCTTTGGTTACTGTCAGACCAAATCAGACCACACTTTATTCTTGAAGAAACAACACGGTAAGATAATTGCACTTATTGTATATGTGGATGACATGGTGGTTATAGGAAATGATCCTGAAGAAAGGGAGGCTCTACAGGATTACTTGTCCAGAGAATTTGAGATGAAAGACCTCGGCTTCTTGAAATATTTCCTTGGGATCGAAGTGTCTCGATCTGATAAAGGGATTTTTCTATCTAAAAGGAAATATGCCTTAGACTTGTTACAGGAAACTGGTATGTCAGCATGTCAATCTGCTGATACACCAATGGAAGAAGGATTGAAGTTATGTGTTGGGTCTGATCAGGTACCAGTTGATAAGGGGAGATACCAGAGACTTGTAGGAAGATTGATATACTTAGCACACACAAGGCCAGACCTTTCCTATGCCTTGAGTATTGTTAGCCAGTTTATGCATAATCCTGGCGAGCAACACATGAATGCAGTTATGCGCATTCTGAGATATCTGAAATCTGCTCCTGAAAAAGGGATTTTATTCACTAAAAATGAAGATTGTCAAAGCGTGGATGCATATACTAATGCTGACTGGGTTGGAGCAGTCGATGACAGGCGTTCTACTTCAGGTTATTTCACCTTTGTAGGAGGTAACCTTGTTACATGGAGAAGCAAAAAACTTAATGTTGTTGCCCGATCAAGTGCAGAGGCTGAATTTAGAGGTATGGCACTCGGAGTATGTGAAGCATTGTGGCTAAGACTTCTCCTCAAATATTTGGGCTATCCGCCTAGGCAGCCAATTCGACTGTATTGTGATAATAAAGCAACATGTGATATTGCTCATAATCCTGTTCAACATGATCGAACAAAACATGTGGAGGTAGATAGATTCTTCATTAAGGAGAAGTTGGATCAGGAGATCATGGAGTTTCCTAAGATTCGATCAGAGGATCAGTTGGTCGATATTCTCACCAAAGCAGTTTCAAGTCGAGTGTTCTCAAAGTTTTTGGGCAAGTTGGGCATGTGTGACATATATGCACCAACTTGAGGGGGAGTGTTGCGATATGCACTGATTCTTTACTATTCTTACCCATTCTTTCCTATTCTTTCTATGATTCTTTCCTATCGTGTAGATGGCTGTTTCTTATCATTTTTTAGGATCTGCAACTTGATTATAGGATCTGCAGCATGACTGCAGGATGGATCGACAGCTCAAATGTAAGATCTGGAAATTGATCCATTGATGTATATGTACCTGTACAATTCACTGTAATAAAACATATTTATTTTTCTCTTGAACTCTGTTTTTCTTGACAGTACACTTATCTCATCCTGGTCTTTACATGAAAAAGCATAGCCTGTAATTTACCCCAAATTTTAAATTAACAAATTAAATATGTTATATTTATTAAATATGTACAGTTAAATTAAACTATTAAATTAAATCCATTATTATAATAATTTTATTGTGTAAGTCTCAGCTAACTGTTATCAGCTGCTTTAAACAGTTGTGTGCCATGAAATGTAAGTTAGCTATACATCGGCTACCATAACTATAAACAATTATTTTATCTTTATACAATCTAAGATCAGTGTAGATCAGCAGACTTAAACATCCCATTGCCCATCACCTTCATCAAGAAAATTGTGGAAATAACACAACCGTGAATTCATTGTTGTTCACATGGCAATGTTAACGATGTGGGTTGATTGGAAAATTACAGAAAGAATTTTTTAGATGACAGTATTGGCTAACTATAAATATGCAGCAACATAGACTCTTGGATTTGAAATGCTGGAATCTTAATGACAGTTTGAGTGACCAATCACATGACAACGCACTCAGCACAGAAACACATTGAAATGCTTTAAAAAGCTGGAAAGTGAGGTGTTTTAAAATATAAAAAAGAAATCGAAAGGAAGACGTTTTATATTTTTATGCTAATTAGCCTACACCGTTGGGTTTGCTTTCGGTAGATTGCAGGTGGGAAAATGACTTATGGAATCGGATTTTTGTAATATTTTAGGCCCATGATGCTCAAAAGCTGGCTCCGCGCGGACTAAAACGTCATGATGAAGGTTACCCATGGGACCGTATTTTATCTCTGCGTTAAATTTAAATTTGAAATTAAACTTAACATCCCACATGTTCCATGCATACGGATAAACTGCGTCTACCTTTTCTGATCTCAGAGCGGTTGGAATATTGTAATTAATAGTGACGTTGTAATTAAAGTTCTACAACTTCATACATATTCTGTGTTGGGTAGTGAGGTTGACTTTGTCTCCACCTTAATTGTTAATTAGATCTACGTTTTTTTTAATAGACATTGCATCTAGAAAACTTCTTTTCCAGATTATTATTGATACCTATGCTTACGCCAGGGCTGACATTTCTATGCAGCGCTCTAATTTAAAAAAAATACAAAAATATGGGACTGTGATGGACATAGGGTTGTTTTACTGTAAATTAAAAATATCTTAATACAACTGTGAATTCATGACATATAAATGATATATCAGATTTTGGATTTGTTTGTTGTGTAAGTAGATAAACAAGATTAATACAAGTGCAACAAGTGTATAGTAAAGATTCATTTCATAGTATTTTATTTTGTTATGCTTAAATGCATATTGATTAAGATTTGAATACAGTTTAATTAAATGGTAGTTAAATAAAAGTGTAACAATTTGTTTTTTGTTTTTCCATATTAATTTTTGATTTTTTGTTTGTTTAATAAATAGTATTTGATTTGTGCTTATATTAATTTTAACAATCTAATGGATATAAAATTATATATTTTGACTTTTTTTAACGTTTAGTTATCTTTGTAAAACTAAGTGATTGGTTGTGCTTATTAATATTTACAAACCACTTTACTTGTAACAATGTTAACCATATAAATTGATTGAAAAATTATATAAATTTTTAGATTGTGTATCTTTTTAACTAACTATGAACATTCAGCATAGAAATAAATTCATATACTTTGATATTTGAAATGCTAAAATTTTAATGACAATTTAGAAGTACAGCAAGCACTCTGCAGAGAAACACATTCAAATGCTCAGATCTTATAATTTCTCCGTTTTTATTTTTCTGAAAGGTGCTTATTATTTACGGTTAATATTGCAGTCTTGAGATGTTCACATTGCTTGGCGTAAACTGGCAATTAAAAAGTTGGGAAATTAAGGTTTTAAAATAATAAAAAAACGGTAAAGGAAAAACGTTTTATTTTCGATGCTTCACCCACACGGCCGCCCGGGATTACTCGGTTGTTTGGGACGCTGGTAATTAATAATGGATAGATTTTTATGTTTTACAATTTAGGGTGGATGGAAAATCGTTGTAAAATAAGATTTATATAGAATTGGGACATTCATATAGTTTGTGATTGGATTAAGTGGGTAGAGATCAAATGGTTAAGAAATAGTTATTATTGAATGGAGGACAGTTAAATGAGTGTAAGTGTGAGTTATTCATGCTTGACTACATGTTATCACCCACATTCTTCTTGTTATCTATTTATCAATAATCAATTATTTTTTATATTTTTTTTCTTTTTATTTCTCATTCTTTTACTTATCTACCATGAACTATTAGTTATCCATTCTTTAGCTATGAGTATCCTTGTATTGTAGCAGTCATCCATTCAGTAGAGCTATCTATTCTTTAGATGAAAAAGCTTAAGTTGTCCTCCACCTCAAATCTCAAAAAAAAATGTCCATTTACTTCATGATACAATTATAATATAAAAAATTATTTTATACAATAATTAAAAATATATATATACATATATACATACATACATACATATAACTGAACTTGTCACCTTTTTATCCATGTTTTTCACCCATAAAATATGAATAACAACCCCTTAGTAACACTTAACAACCCGTTATTAATACTTAACTAATGAGCTATAAATATTCACTCTATATCTATAGAGTGCAATATTTCAAGTTGACATAACCTACCCAATTTGAAATTAAACTAAATATGCCACATGTTTTATGGATACGAATAAACTTGGTCTACCTTGTCATCATGTATGCACGAACAAGTTGGAAGTGTCTCTGCCCTTACAACTTAGCAGCAAGATAGTAATTTCATGGAAGTGAGTAAAACAATTTTCTTAGATGGTGTAGTTCTATTTCAGTTTTACTAGACATGAAATTATATATATTTTTTTAATTTTTGATTTTATAATTATATTAAACATGTAAAAATTCTAATTGTGGTCCTGTACCATAATTTAAAACAAAGCCATATTGGACGTGCGTGTAGCGATTTATTTCAATATGTTGATTAGACTATGCCACCTCATGAATATATATATATATATATATATATATATATATATATATATAAAATATGGAACTACACGTCCGCCCCCGGATCCTGATGGATCAGGTATCTATTCAGAAAGGCTTCGGTCTCTCCCTGTTTGTCCAAGTACAATTGATAAAGTTAAATCGTCGATTGACCTATTTCCATCGATTTCTAAATTATCCGGACCTCATATGAACCCCGCGTCATCTTTTGTCCGTTAACCGAATATCTCCATCACCCATCCTTTCCACATCATCTTGTTACGTAAATCTACAGATCATCCGGGAAATCACTTCTAACAAAAATAAATAAATAAACAGTATATATATATATCGCAATGTTCATGAACCCACTGCAGGCAAAGAAGCGAGGAAATTTGTACCTCCTTTGGTTAAAGATATTGTCACCTAGCTATGACTAAAGTTGGTGGTTGTTTGGTGTAAGTTAAATGATTGATTGATTATTTGTAATTTTTTTTGGATTTTTTAAATGATTGATTGATTATTTATATTTTTTTTGGATTTTTTCATCTAAAATCAAGTGAAAATTTATGAAATTAAAGTTTTAAATATTTAGAATTATATACTATAGTCTCACAAAAATATTATAAAAATAATTAAATTATAATTAAAAACATTGAATCCATTTTTTACTCGAATGCATTTCAAAAATCACATTACCAACTTTTCATAATTAAAAAATGCAATATTTTATTCTTTTAACTTACTACCAATTATTTAAGTATTAAGTCCATATTCTTTAACTTACTCCTATTTGTTTAAGTATTAAGTCCATATATTTTGCAACACTAAATGGATATAGGTGTTGTGGACGGTGTAGTTTTTAGTAGGGATCAAATTTGAAGGGGTATATATTGAATGCTTTTATTTGAAAATGTAAGTGTATATTAAATTAATGTAATTAAATTTGAAAAATATATTTGATAATATGAAGAAATTAATTGAAAATTATTTATAATTAATGAAGTCTGAATCTACAAGAAATAAAACCACAAAAAATGTTGGCCTTGTACATGGTTTTAAAACCATGTGCAAGGCCTTCTAAACAACCCATGGTTTTTGTACATGATTTAGGAGGGCCTTGCACATGGTTTTAAAACCATGTGCAAGGCCTCCTAAACAACCCATGGTTTTATTGTACATGGTTTAGGACAACCTTGCAAATGGTTTTAAGACCATGTGGAAGACCTCATAAACAACCCATGGTTGTAGGAGGGTCTTGAATATGGTTTTAAAACCATGTATGGAGAAATGTTGTAATGCTAGTTTGTAACAAAATAAAAAATAATAAAAAATATTATATGTCTAGCATAAATAATATTAAATATTAATAATCAAAATATTATGTGTGGACCTTAAATAAAAATATGTGTCTTTTGGTTTGAATCAAATCAATGGATATATATATATGACACACTAAAGCTAATCGTTCATTCAGTGCAATACCTAAGAAGAGGTTTGCACCTCGAGAGATTTGATCCCTCTCGACGTTTGATAGAACCTAGGATTTGGATCTACGCTGGTATTGGTTCACTGGAATAACAGACTTTACTCCTTTCTAAGAAGCAACAAACAAAGACTTATAAAATAACACAACAAAAATAACAAACTTCACTCCTTTGTGAGAAGCAACAAATAAATACTTATAAAATAACACAACAAAAAATTATTTTTATCTTGCATATACCCAAAAAAATAATTCATCCACATGAACAACCCAACTAGTATTGAGCTACTAAGGGAAGCAATCCCTATCTATATATGTTTGTGACCACTTAGATCTATGAAGCAGAGGAGAGACACACTCCAATAGAATAAATAATCATTCTAAAAGGAAGTGCCTTTTTCTATCTCTAGTTGCAATGTGCAGTTATGTATGAGTGTGGTGGATCAGTGTTGTTGGGGTGGATGCATCCTTTATTTGCTCAGGAGGAGCATCTGGAGTGCAAATAGGGTATAATACATGTATGGTGTTGGCAAGGGGTTTGGGACAAGTGAGTTGCGTAGCATTGCGGTAGCTGCGCAAGCTCACGCGGTACCGCGGAAGGGCAGATTGGCTCGATAAGCAGGAAAATAACCATTTTTGAATATTTTATGTATATTTTGACCAAGTTTTGTTGCAATAGGTCAGTAGCAGTTAGAAGTCAGTTATTAGTGGACCCTTGATGTAAAGGCATAAGCCTATTTATAGATCCATTTTGGAGAGTCATAGATATATAGATGGAGGGAGATAGATATAGAGCGTCATATGGGAGCAGTTATGAACAATTGTATTGAATGTGCAATTATAAGAGATATGATCTGGTGCGATCTATCTTATGAAGATTTCCCTATCTTGACAGCGATTTTATCTGGGCTTCCTTTTGATGTATGTAGTCTCTAGTTTTGGAGAAGGATTATGTAATGTGGCGTATTTGCGCAAGATGAATATATGATGCGATGTGTATGGCTCAATCCTTGTCTATTGTTATAGATCTGTTGTGATGCTGCAGCTCTATTTTGTTGAAATGACATGTTATAGATGTGATTCAGCCTCTTCCTGCTATATCAATGTGGTCTGTTGGTTTTAAGTTGTTATAATTTATGCTTGATGCGCTATGATGTTCCTTGAATAATGTTGCAATATTTTGATAATGTATGAGGATTGAATAAGTTATGATCTCCCTCCGTCGGATCCCCATATCCTCCTTCCCCATTGTCAGAAACTCGGTTCTGACAGCTCTCCCTTGAACGCCTCAGGTGAGACCTCGTCTGCTTTGCAGATGTTGCTGGGCAGGGTAAAACCTGTCTAGGCCGGTGCTTAGGGAGATTGCGCCACAGGGCGTCAACAGAGTGGGAACCCCTATCGACGTAGCTTTGTTGGTGGGCTTCGCCAACAAATGGTTCCGTTGCTGGGACCGAGTCGCAATTAGGAGGGGGACATGTTCTGGCATTTGACTCGATCAAAGATCGAGGGATGGTTTGATTTGAAGTTGTGGGAGTTTGCTTAAGATGAAAACCAAAATCCTAAGATGTCGACGGGCCACTGGTTGGATAGATATATCCACGATGGTCCTCATGAATGGTTCTTTTGTGAATTCCCTGTGCTCTTGCATGAATGGTGGCAAAGTTTGCTAAGAGAAAGACAATTTTTCAAGGAGGAGAGCCAACATCCTGGACCCCAGAATTAATCCAGGCATTGTAAGAAACCAGTAACAAGGCATCGCAGGTAGTCGATGTATGGTTGGATAGTATCTTAGAAGGATACATCACTAAGTTTGTTGTTGATACTAATAAATCTTTCAGCGAGGTAGAAAGGAAGTTTTTCAATGGACCTCGTGGAAGGTTCCTATTGTCACTACAAATGTTGATTAAGCAACTAGTATGTGAAAAGGGTATCCTAAAGATGGACCAAGAGTAGTGGAACTCTGGTGTGCGGGGGATATAGGAACCGCGACAGAAAGGGGGGAAATGCATAAGGGAATAAGGGGTAGATGGGAATGATTTTTGGTGAGAATGTAAAGGTCGTCGAAGAAACAAGTGGTTGTATGAGGGGGAGCAAGGTTTCGAGAAAAGAGGCAGAGGACAAGAGAAGGTCCTGTTGAAGTCGAAGTGCGATACTGTGAAGAACAACCACATGGGATGAAGCAACCTTTTCATGATGATGAGGACATACATGCCCAGGCTACACCCAGAAGAATGACATGATCGAACCCTAGCAATAACGTGTCTACTCTTCCATGCACTACTCCACCACAAGGAAGGAACGCGCATTCTACATCGACTTTCTTGACGTGTCAGCAACTGTCTAGTAATAGAGCACCAATAGGAGGAAGAAGGCCAGAATGGCAGGAGACAAAATGAAATTGCCAATATTCAACGGAAATGGCACCAATGATCCAGAGCAGTACTGGTTCTTATGTGAAGTGATCTGGATTGCTTGACAAACTATTGATGATGATGTCAAGAAAAGTCAGCTAGCCACTACTCTGAGGGGCCGTGCATTGGAATGGTTTATGAGATTCACACGGGTGCCTCAGGGAGGTACTGCAAAAACACTGGATGAGATCGGAGCAGGGCTATTTGAGGAATTTAAGAAGCCGAAATCCGAAGCTTAGTACATTACTGAATTGAAAGAGATCAAAAAATTCCCCAATGAAACAATTTGGGATTTTGATCAACGATTTAAGACATTGATGGCTCAGGTTATCTTTCAGATGAGTGATGTTCAACATAAAGAAAGGTTTATCGCAACGCTTGTCTCGCATATTCGACAACCATTAATGCAGCAAAAGGTTGCGACACAGAGTGAGGATCTGAAGACTCCAATGAAATTAGAGGCATCACCAGTAGGGGAAACCACTGTTGGAATGAATCAAATTCAGGCGTAGTTGGCCAATTTAACGCTGCAATTGCAAGACATCAAAAAGGATAAGGAAGATTGCAATGATCTTTGGTGCACCTGTTGCCATGCTAACGGACATACCAAGGATACTTGTCCGACATTTCATAACTATTTGCTGTCAGGAGCCCCAAGCCTGTTGAGTGGTGCTGGCGCACCGTGGTGTCGCATCTTCCAGGTCTATGGGCATCGACAAGAGAACTGTGATTATATGCAGAAGATGGTTACCAAGGAAGAAAGTTTGTACTGTACATTTTGTCGGTCAGTTGGACATGACGACAAAAACTCCTATGATTATGATTTGCTTCAGGAAAGAACGTATGATTCATACTTTGTGAAAGGAGAGGACCCCTGGACAGCGCAAGCACAACCACAAATAGTACAACCAGCAGCACGGGTACTGTATATGCCACCGCCTCCATTGCAGTTTGTCCCTGCGTGACCACAACAATAGTTTATGGTGCAGTCGTAGTTCATACCACAACCACAGATGGTGGTACAGCCACAGTATAACCAGGCACCGCAACGACAGTATAATCTTTCGTAATATGTTCAAGCCATGCAATATGTCCAGTAGCAACCTAACCCATCGCAACAACAAATGGCCCAACCAGAGTTTCAGCAAGGAGGAGTCCGAGGAGGATTCCTCGGAGGATTTAGAGGTTGAGGAGGAGGATTTGGCCGTAGGGGAGGACGAGGTCATGAATCAGTCTAGTGATATACTTGTGGGGTATTTGGGCATTACCAGAGAGAATGGCCTCATGCGCAGTGCACATATTGTGCATCCAATGATCATAATGTTGAAAGTTGTCCTCAGTTGATTGCAAAATGGCAGGCATGACAAATTCCCCAGTTATAGAATGTGTAGAATCAGAATCAGTCGACATTCCAATTCCAGAACCAGCCGATAATGCAGAACTAGGTCCCACCGCAGACTCAGACTCAGAACCCGCCTCAGACGTAGAACCAAATGATGAATCAACCATTGAATCAAAACTTGCTTTTGAACTAGGGATTGACAATTTCCACTATTCAGGTTGAGCCACAGATGAAGGATGTTAATGTTGGATTGTCACTCGTGCTAGTGCGACAACTGAAGATGATGGACCACAACTACAAGTTCGGCTCACTGGTAAGAAGAAGGTCACATTTGATACTACAACGAAGAAAAATACCTTCTTCGATGCAAAGAGCGAAATCCGAAGAAATCCGGGTAAGTTACCAATTGTTAATATGCCATTTTCTTTCGATCCATCTGCAGAGGTAGGACCATCGCGGTAGTATGGTACCTTGCATAAGTTCTTTAAGAGTTGTCTATCATTGGTAAGGGACTCAGATGCCCTTGTCGAGCTTGAGGCGCTATTACACCTCCCGAATAAGACAATGAAGGATTTCGCTGTGAATTCTTTGAAAAAAAGGAATACCAACAAGGAGATGAGGATGAATGTCCAGATTAGGGATTATGAGGTTGAATCAGTCATTTTGGACCTTGGATCAGATGTAAACATCTTGACAAAGTATACCTGGTAATTGATGGGGAAGCCAATGTTGGGATGGTCACTGGTATAGCTGCGTTTAGCAAACCAGGTGAAGGTTCAGCCCATTGGTCGTGTTTCAAACTTGGTTGTCGACATTGAAGGCATGAAAACACGTGCTGACTTTGATGTAATAGAAGTTGTAGGAGATGGTGGTTCCTATCCTGCGTTGCTAGGTATTGGATGGGCTAATGATAGTATGGCGGTTATCAACTTCAAAAAACGTGTTATGACATTTGAAAACTAGGATGTCAGGGTCATTGCTCCTATGGACCCTCAGAAAGGACGACGATATATCGAACCTGTAAAGCAGGAAGTCAGGAGAAGTTGGGATCATGCTTATAACATCTCCGAGGACTATATCCAATCTACTGTTAATGGAAAACTTGGATGGTACAGCGCAAGTTCCGTGTCCTCCGACTCTGACGATGCTCTAGAAAATTGGCAGAGTTGGTTGCATGAGGTGTCATTCAGAAAATGCGGGTTGATTACACAGTCTCTCTGACATGTTGCGATTGAGATTGTCGAGTTACCCATTTACGAGGACTACTGGGGCTATCTAAGTTCTTCCAAGAATTTGAAGAAAAGGTGTTTGAATCGCAAAGGATACTGGATCTTGATGTAGCACTGAAGGCTACTCCAGCTTGATGGTGGGTGACACACAAGTAGATGAACCATGACTGGGAGTAGTACCGCAGGTTGATGATAGTCCGCTTTGGCGATATAGAAGTCTATCATGCTGGGAGGTATGATGGACGAAATGACCCCGCCCATCATTTGATTGAATGTCAAATATTATGGACATCGGGACCCAGGGATGAGTGGGCTCACGCTTTTGTTCACACTATAGAAGAGATGCCACGATCCTAGTATGTGGTAGCAGAATTGCACAGAACCATTACCACTTGGGAGGAGTTGTCTATTTGTTTTGTGGGAGAACTTGTCTGTTTGTTTTGTGCAAATGTTTAGCTTCCAGGATTCCAACCCCAAGGTATGTAATGATTTGCACATTATCCATGACGCAGTACTAAAAGTCATCCCTATTGCATACCCTGTTGATCCTCATGCACATTGCTCTATCCAATCCATGATGACGTGCTACAACTTGTCTGGGGAACTTAAAAATGATGGCAAGCTGTGGAATGTTAATATTCTAGAGTCTGAAGGAAGCCGTGGTGTTGCAGCCCCTGACATATCGACAGACTCGATGAACCAGCCACTAAGGATCCAAAAAGTTAACATTGGGATGGCAGAAAATCTGAAATTTGCTAATGTTGGAGACTATTGGGGAGTAGAGATGAAGGCCAAAGTCACAGATCTACTGCATGAATTCCAAGACCTTTTTCCAACATGATTCTTAGAAATGAAGGGGATACTCGATGATTTAGGGGAAATGAAGATTCCACTAAAAAAAGATGCAAAACCGGTATGCTAGAGGCCATATAGATTGAACCCGCGGCATAAGGATCGCGTGAAAGCTGAGATCGATAGGATGCTTGATGCTAGGATCATTGAACCTGTAGAAGAATTAGAGTGGATAAGCCCAATGGTGGTCCAAGATAAGAAGACTAGTGAAATCCGCAGTTGTGTCGATTTGAGAAAGTTGACTGATGCATGTATGCATGATATGTTCCTGATCCCTTTTACAGATGAAGTCCTAGAGGGTGTAGGTGGCTAGGAGGCATATTCATTCACAGACGGCTTTTTGGGATACCACCAGATCTGGATTGCGAAAGAGGATCACCATAAGACCACATTTGTCACCGAGTGGGGCTGTTTCCAATATACCGTCATGCCATTTGGGATAAAGAATGCACCTTCTATATTCTCCCGCGTAGTTGTTGCTGTATTTAAAGACTTTATTCAGAATTACTGCAGGTATATATGGATGACTCGACTGTCTATGGCCTGGTTAAAGACCATCTGGACAATATATGATTGATGCTCGAATGGTGTAGGCAGCATCAGATTGCATTGAATTCAAAAAAATGTATTTTCTGTGCACCCTTTGGCATACTACTTAGGAACATTGTATGTAAAGAAGGTCTGTTGGTTGATCCAGCGAAGATTGCGCTGATCCTCAGTTTACCACTTCCAATGAATGTAAAAATGCTTCGCGCGACACTGGGACATACACGCTACTATCACAAGTTTATCAAAGGATACAATGTGATTACTGCGCCCATGGAGAAGTTGTTAACTTGAAAGACGCTGCAATTGAATGGACTCTGGAATGTCAAGGCAGCTTCGACACCCTGAAGGCCAAGATGGCCTCTGCACCAATACTAGTTTTCCCCGATTGGAATAAAGAATTCCATGTGCATGTTGATGCTTCTTCTACCGCGCTAGGGGTTGTTCTTGCACAACCAGGTGAGGGAGACTTGGATCATCCAATAGAATATGCTAGTAGAAAGTTATCATTTGCCGAACGAAATTATACTACGACTGAAAGGGAAGGCATGGCGATGGTTTTTGCTCTAAAAATGTTTAGGCACTATCTGTTGGGTGGACATTTCAAGATGTTCACTGATCATTTTGCTTTGAAATACCTAGTCAATAAGCCTATGTTGGGGGGGAGAATATGTAGGTGGTTTCTTTTGTTCCAAGAGTTTGATTTTGAAATAGTGGTAAAGCCAGGATGGTTGAATGCTGGCCCGGATCATCTGTCATGCATTGAGAATGATGAAGAACCAACCAATATTGACGATGGCTTGCCAAATGCGCAATTATTCTGAGTTGAAGTCGCAGATGATCACTATGCACCAATTGTTTAGTCTTTGTCTACTGGTGTCTCCCCAGCAGACATGTCCATTATCCAAAAGAAGCAGTTGGTCATAAAATCCTCTGATTTTCAACTCATTGTTGGACAACTATATAAACTTGGATCGGATGAAATATTGCGACGGTGTGTCTTACTGCATGAGCAGGGTCCCATTCTAGAAGAAGCGCATGTTGGAATTGTGGGAGGTCACTATGGAGGCCGCGCTACTACACAAAAAGTGTTGCGTGCTGGGCTATGGTGGCCCACATTGCATAATGATGCCGCAGACTATGCAAGGAGCTGTGATGTCTGCCAATGGGTTGGTAAACCATTGCAGAGGGATGAAATGCTGCTGGTGCCACAGGTGACTCTGCAACCGTTTGATAAATGGGCTATCAACTTTGTGGGTCCTATCAACCCGCCAGGTAAGCACATTGGCATCCGCTATATTATTACTGCAACTGACTACCTGACTTGGTGAGCGAGAGCTACACCTGTTGTTGATTGTACTGCTGCAACAACAGCTCGATTTATTTTTGAGAACATTGTGACGCGATTTGGGTGTCCTAGGATCTTGATGAGTGACCAGGGATGTCACTTGGTCAACCAGACGGTAAAAGCGCTAATTGAAGAGCTCTAGATATAGCATAAGAAGATTACACCCTACCATCCATAGGAAAATGGTATTGTTGAGGCCTTCAACAAAATTTTGGAGAGAGCGCTAATCAAAGTATGTAACATTAACCGCGATGACTGGGACTTAAAAATTACTGCAGTTCTATGGGCCTATTGCACTACTTGCAAACGGCTAATAGGTCAGACACCATTTAAGTTGGTTTATGGGAAAGAGGAAGTCATGCCTATGGAGTATATCATTCCTAGCTTGCGTATTGACGCAACAACGAGTATAGATGATGCAATGGCACTAGAAGAACGTGCTGCGCAGTTGATTCAGCTTGAAGATGATCATTTCATCACATGCTTCCCCCAACAGGTTGCGAAGGATCGACAGAAGGCATGACATGATCGCCATATTAAGCATAAACAATTTGTGATTTGAGATTTGGTGCTGTTATATGTCAGTAAGTTTCTCAAGCATCCGGGTAAGTTACAAACGCACTGGTTAGGTCCCTATCTTGTTCAGTCCATTAAATATGGTGGTGCAGTTTAGTTACAACAGTTAGATGGCACAATGTTGCCAAAACTCATCAACGGGAGTTGCTTGAAGCTCTTTAGAATGGGGCCGACGATGCACACCACCTGAGGTTTAAAAAAAAAAAAATTGATGGAGAATTTTAGTTTAGCAGGGAAAGGCGAGCCTTGAGGGAAAGGCCGCGCAAGGTTACAATTGCTAGAGATAGTTGGTTGACCCTTTGCGACAGTTGTCAGGCTGTGAGGTGGTCAAATCAAGCAATAAATGTAGGTAGTTAAACCAGTTGGTTGGCGACGCTTGTTGAAGCGACCCACATTAATGGATGATCCAATTGTTAGAAACATATGATCACCGACAGATTTGGCATCATTACTACCCAATTTGGCAATAATGATGAAGTTATATTTGGTAATGATGGATTTGGAATTGGAAGTGGCTATAAAACACCACACATGATGCATTAGATGGGCATTATTCAGTTGTGAAGAACAGAGATAGAAGGTGAATTCTGTGTAAGTATTGAGTAGAGTGTTGAGTGTAGTATAGCTCGAGTTGTTGAGCAAATTTTCAGGCTTTGAGGAGTAAGGGATGTTGAGAGGCCTTAACGCTATTGAAATTTTGAGTGAATACGAGTCTCCCATTCGGCCCATGGATGTGGAAGCTGAAGTCATGAGTATGCTAGTGGGTTCATCGTCCATCCCGAAGAGGAACCGGTAGATGTAGAGACCCAGTCCTACATCGCCAGAGAAGAGGCAAAATTGAATGTCTGCAAAGGTGCACGGAGAAGGCACTGCATAGACTGGGTCGTCGAGCTCAGGAGCTGTTGAGTCCGTGGCACCTCGGGGTGTCTCGGTAAATGATATTTTGGGTTACGTCACCCCTATGCATCCAGGAGCTAAGCCACTATAGCCATCGAAGAATCAGAAGTACCGACCCAAGTTTCCAACGCTGCCGAAAGGGATGACATGCTCTATCAACATCATCCCTGCATTGTTCAGGATCAAGTTCGACGATCATGACCTGCTTTTGCTTAAAGATGTCTAGGATGAGCTATATGAATCTATCCATACGACGCCTAGTGGTCCCATTCAACGAATTCCGAAAGCATGGGCTAGTGGATTAGAGAAGTCTGGGTTGTTGGGGCTCATTAATATGCCTCATTTTGGTTGTTTGAATGAAGCACATGCATGTGTGAAGCAATTGTTGGCATGTTTCCATGGAGGGATGCTTTGGCTGAATATGCTGATCCTAGTAACTGTCGACTTGATTTCCAGTATTACTGGTTTTCCTAAGGATGGGGAGGACCCAATGCACTATATTCGTGGGAGAGATACAGATAAGCAACTTGAGAAGCAGCTGAAGGAGCTCTTCAGGTTACAAAGGTATGGTCGTACTTATTGCATTGACATTATCAATTTGCAGATGGTGCGCATTAGCGTAAGAATTTTGGCTAGCAAGATTGTTTGCGGCAATCGACCCGTCCAATGTAATTCTGGGGTTGTCGCCTGTGTCCAGAAATGTGTCAAGGGGGTACAGATAAATTGGTATTTATTTCTGTTGAACCTGTTACTTGAGGATGCGCTTGTTGCTCATACAGGGCGACCTTTTTCTTATAGTTGGATTTTGATTCTCATCGCTCTTGTTGCTTGGATGGAACTGGAGGACTACCAACCCATGGTGGTTGAGGCACTCAAGGTTTTCCATGGTGCTCGCTATCAGAACTTATTTTGGGTCGAGGAACCCAGTCGCCAAATTGACTATGCTATTCATTTCTGGATCTATTGGGAAGCATTGCAGGAGGTTGCTATTGCCATTCCTAGATTTTCTCCCTACGCCGCGGCCAGGTATCAGTGGATCCTTTGATTTGCTATTGGACCCCACTCCATTCATATTTAGGCCACGCGAGATTCTGATTGACAATGGCTACCATTTCCTTACAAGGTCACCACAGAAGAGTTGGACACTATTGTGCAAGATTGGCTGGGAGACTGGTGCGTGCCGATAAGTGAAGAGGAGTTAGAGAAGGAGTTACCGCCAGAGATCCCTGAAGACCTTGCTCCACTGAAATTGAGCACCCATGACTCCGACAATGAGTCATCGACTGATCCTGAAGATATCGCACAGAGGATGCAAGAGGAGACATGCACTAAGTGGTCGCAGGAGTACGAGGTCGAAAATGGTACCAAAACGAGGATGGAAGACCAACTGTAGCAGCTTATCATTGCCATCGTGGATTCATCTATGGCTGCCACTACGGTGATCCGTGAATCCAACCATGAATAATTTGGTGCGGTAAGAAGTAGATTAGAGTCCATTTTTGATATTTTGTCCAAGCAATCATCGTTGAGACCTTTGCTACAGGATGGCCCGTCGATCAGCACCGAGCCCTGGGCTAGGAACTTGCAAGTTCCCCCGAATGTGATCAACTTTCCCCCGACTACGATCGACGCCGGCAATGAAGAAGTGCACTAGTAGTTGCACTCAATCTAGAGTGTGATTTTGGTTCTGAACAAACTATCCTCTACAACATTGGTTGAGTTGCAGCATGGCGCCGCATTGGAATTGGAGGCAAGGAAAACAGAATTGATTGAGGGCTATGTTTAGTCTAGTAATACCACTGCAAAGCTGCAGAGGGAAGCATAGGAGCTGCATCAGGTCTGCGTGCAGTTAGCCAAGGAGAAGTTACAAGAAATCAATCAGATGAAGGAAGCATAGGCTGAGTTGCAGCAGAAGGATTCCAAAGAGATTACTGACCTCAAGAAGGCATAAGACCGCTTGATTGTTGAGTAGGCGCAGCTGTGTGCAAGGTGCAACGAAGTTGAGTAGGCTATTTCTGATGCCTACCAAAACATGTTTGAAAGCACCTCAGTGCTCACCCCAGTCGAAAAGGCCAAGTGATTGGTGCAGACTCAGGTTCATCTTCAGGACACTAACTTGCTGCTCTAGGCCCAGGTACATCCCACAACACCATCGGAGCAGGTTGCGGAGTGCAAGGCCTCCATTGAAGAAATTGCCACTAAGTTCAGCACCATGGAGCAAGAGGATAAAACTATTATGGAGACAACCACGTAGTTTTGGCAAAGTATTGTTGAGGATGAGAAGGTTGATCAGCTGACTGTGTAGGTGCAAGAGGCAGAGGGTCAGTTGACAACCCTGAAGACATCACTGAAGGCCATGTCGCTGATGGTGCAGATCACCAGGGCTGTAGAGCTAAAGGATCTACAACAACGAGCTTCCATGGAACAAGAACGCCAGTAAAAGCACCATGAGTAGCTTGATGAATTCCACGAAATCGATGGCCAATTGGCTGTTAAGTCCGTCGCCATGCTCCAGGCCGTTCAAGAGAAGTGCCAACTAGTTGATAGCAAGGAAAGTGAGGAGCACCCCGTCTAGTAGACTCTCACTAATTGTTAGAGTATCGCCAGTCATGTCCAGCTACAGGTCCGTGAAGTTGAACAACAGTTTGAATATTTTAAGGGCAAGATGTCGACACACACCCTGTCGACCTGACGTGGCTTGAGGGTGAGCCAAAAAACTATGTTGTGGGCCTGTTGGAAAGGGGTTTGGGACAAGTGAGTTGCGCATCATTGTGGTAGATACACAATCTCACGCGGTACCACGCAAGGGCAGATTGGTGCGATAAGCGGGAAAATAACCGCTTTTGAATATGTTATGTATATTTTGACCAAGTTTTGTTGCAATAGGTCAGTAGCGGTTAGAAGTCAGTTATTAGTGGACCCTTGATGTAAAAGCATAATCCTATTTATAGATCCATTTTGGAGAGTCATAGATATATATATGGAGGGAGATAGATATAGAGTGTCATATGGGAGCAGTTATGAATAATTGTATTGCATACATGATCATAAGGGATATGATCTGGTGTGATCTATCTTATGGAGATTTCCCTATCTTGACTGCAATTTTATCTGGGCTTCCTTCTAATGTATGCAATCTCTGGTTTTGGAGAAGGATTATGTAATGTGGCATATTTGCGCAAGATGTATATATGATGCGATGTGTATGGATCAATCCTTGTCTATTGTTATAGATCTATTGTGATGCTACGACTTTGTTTTGTTGAAATGATATGTTATAGATGTGATTCAGCCCCTTCCTGCTATATCAATGCGATCTGTTGGTTTTAAGTTGTTATAATTTATGCTTGATGCACTATGATGTTCCTTGAATAATGCTGCGATATTTTGATACTGTATGAGGATTGAATAAGTTATGATCTCCCTTCGTCGGATCCCCATATCCTCCTTCCCCACTATCAGAAACTCGGTTATGATAGCTCTCCTTTGAATGCCTCGGGTGAGACCTCGTCTACTCTGCAGACGTTGCCTGGCAGAGTAAAACCTGTCTGGGCCGATGCTCAGTGAGATTGCACTGCAGGGTGTCGACAGAGTGGGAATCCCTGTTGACAAAGCTTTGTTGGTGGGCTTCACCAACATATGGTATACCCTATGAATGAATTTGGCATGAAATGGTGGAAATAGCCTGAGTAGGGTTTAATGGTGATGGTGGAAACTCCTTGAACGAGGGTCAAACTTGACAGTTGAATACACCTCAAGGGTCAAGAATTACTATGGTTCAAATTTTTTATTTTGATAGGAACGATTTAAGGTACATCTTCCCCTCGAATCCTAATTTCGAGTACAAATGGCAAGCTTAGTTGATCATGATTTTTGCAAACAATGATAGAGGTATCCAATCATAAGGAAACATATTCTCCTTTATTTTTAGGGGCCTTTGAGTAGTACATGTATCTTTGTGTAAATACTAGTGGAGCCATTTGAGATAGATGAATGAATTATTTGGATTGATTCTCTATATCAACAATTCACAAATACAATAAAAGACAAAGTAACCCACCATCTCGCTTACCAACATGAATCTCCTTGTCTCACTTCTCATTGTCATAGTAAATATTGATAAGAAAGTGATCAAGGAACTTTCTCAACAAGATACTTGATAATTGTGTTTATTTGCTTTCCTCGCCAACTGATTTTGTCGAGCCTTGATTGAATCATAGGGCTACCGATACTAGGGCATGAGCTCTTGCCCCTATCTAGCTACCATAACTCTAACATGTACTAAACTATGAAACAAGGTAAATACGAAATTGAAATAGGATTAAGACTCGATGGTGAAAGTGGAAGTAGGTGTCAGGTAAAATATATAACTAATTAATTTACCTTCAACTAAATTATCAACCAAGGTAGGTAATCTTAGTACTGCTACACCGTATGTGCAAAGTAAGAAAAATTTGGTAATAAAGATAAATTCCTATGGTAGTTTCAAATAACCATGATATAATTCCAATATAGTCTAATTCACTAAGAATCAGCTTCTAGAGAGTCACAAACCACAAGGCTATTAATCAAATTCAACAATAAGCAAGGAAAGTTGTCTAAATCACAACAACATTCATTTACCAAACCAAACTTTAACCATGTTAATCCAAATCAACTACTCTTTGTAATTGAGAATCAAAAGGAAGAAGTTCTATGTTCACAATACCATGTTCAAGTAGCCTTAAACAATTTCTTAAAATACAATCAAATTTTATCCTATTTCAAGTTACAACAAATCTCAAATTCTAGATACCTAAACTAACTCTGCTCCTATCTTGCTAATGCAAAGGATCTAAGTTTATTTCAGTATTCCAAATCAAACAATCATAACTTATACTTGCGGAAAATCAACCCAATCTTCTAAAGAGTTCCACACATAATAAAAATAATCAAAATGATGAAACAACTTCCAGATCTAATAACTATGGAAAAATAGATACTAATCCTTATCACTCACTACTGCCTTCAAACTTAAACAAAATAGACTATCTGGTCAAACTATCAAACTTTATGAATATTAAATTAACATCATTGCTCAACTATGTTTAAAGTAAAATGAGAGTTAGTTCTAAAAGAGATATATTCTAACTAACAAGAAACAAAGTATGAAATACCATTTCTTCTCTATACTTAAAAACAACTCAAAGCAAACACTTGATCATCTAAGAGTCCATAAAATGACTTCAAACTTCAAATAGACTATGCATTTCTCAGATTGACAAGTGATCTATATTTCACTGAACTGATTAAGGGCATTTGACACACTACTCACACTTCTATTAAAATTCAGAATCATTCAACTATTTATTCTGACAAGAGATTCAAAAAACAAAAGAAACATTTTCTATAATATGATCTATCTAGAAAGAAATAAACAAAGGTTTACAATGATCCTATGACTGGTTTTTTACCCTAGTTACAAATTATGAAACTAAAATAAGACGATTAGATCCACACAAAAATTAAATCCACAAGGCTAAATTCATACTAGATGCTATTACTATGAATAAGCAATGCATAGCATGTGAAAACGGGATCATAGGTTTATCACACTATTATGCAACTCATAAATGAGCAAAAATATTTCAAATTATCCCTACATTTGCATATAAAATCACAAACTGACGCTAAAACAAATATATAAGAAAATGAATAAATATTAAGGGTTATTATGACAGTATTAACATGAAAATACAACAACAGAAAACACACACATAGTGGTTGAAGGTGGGTCCCCTCCAAATGCTTCCAAACCAGATTTAAAAGCTTAAAATAAATGCATAATGGAATATATATTATCTAAATCAACATTTTTACAGTGTCCCCCCCTATCTATCTGTTTTCCTAAATTTAACAACATATATACTTGTTGGTTACATCATAGGTTGACCCTCCAAAAATAGTGATCATCAACCATAGGATAAACAACTGTTAGCCTATGGCTCATTCAGAGCAAATTTCTAGTAAAGCTATTGAAACTAAATCCAAACCCTCAGCTTCAAATATGCGTATAACTTGAGATTGGGGCTGCAAATTTTGGAGAGAACAAGGAAATTGAGCAACAATAGGTGGCCCATATTCCATAGGGAGACATCAAGGCACAAAACCCATATGCGCTTTGATATAGAAAGATCCTTCGAATACTTGAAATGATTGATACTCTAAGCTACATGGGATAGAATGGCTATTGGGTCGAGCCACTGGAAAAATGAAAGAAAATTATGCAGAAAAAAGGTCTAGAACAATTAATTAGTTTTTAGGTATAAGTTGTAAATCATTAACAATGGATGAAATAACAAAAAAAATAGGAATTTTACCTTATTGAAAGCTTTAGGGCATATTCCTCCAAAGCACATGGTTGGAATCAACATATATAGTCGAATTGGATAGAAATCTAATTAAAATTCCTGGTTCCATGTATAATTGAATTTGAAATACAATAATAGATGGAAAAAATAGGAGACCAACACACCCCTAGACTAAAGATCTTGCATGTCTCGATGCAAGAGAGAAAAAATGATAGGAAAAAAATGATAATGAAAAGGGTCGGATCCCCGAAGTTGAAGGTGAAGTATTAAACAACACCTAAACTTGAGGAGGAGATGGAATTGGCATCTGTTGTGATTTTATCAATTCCTCAAGTTGCTTCTCTTTTTTTTTCAATTGTTTCCTGAGGCTTCGATTAGGCCCAATCATGTTATCTACCAACGTTTTCAAATATGCAACCTTAGTTTTAAAAACCACATTTTCATGCTTGATATTCCAATCCAACCAAACATGTTCTTGCAATTGTTTAGTCAACCTGGAATTCCACTTTTTAAAATATTAAGTGCATGGACTTGAACAGGTAGCCGATTGATCATGCATGACATGCTTTCCATTAGATTCTGGTATGCGAGGTGATGAGGAATGTATTCGAAATGAAGAGTTTTTAACAGGATTTGGCTTTGGAGGACTATAGTTAGAATTAATGGATTGAGAATATTCTTGTGCAGATGAAGAAGTGGACGAAGAGACTTGAACATGGGCAGGTTCAGTAGGAATGTTAACAACATGTTCTACCTTCTTCCCTTTTGCAACCATACCACTAGTAAACCTACGAGTAGGATGAACGACGTCAATGAGAGAATTCCCCAATTCTCGTTGTTTCTGACCACTAGTAGATCGAGAAATATTTGGACGAACTTCAAACCCTTGATGCTTCTTAGCATTGGGCCTCCCTTCTTTCTGATGACTTTTTGATTCCTGATTCATACCTTAACTACGGGGACTAAAGTATTGTACTTCAATAGAATTCTGGATTTTATTGAAATTTGCAGAGGATGTTTTATCATGAGGGCCAGGGACATGAGATATCTCTACCTTGCTAACTAGAGGTGGAATAACATGGGAATTGGAAAATTCATACAAAAACTATTCCCAAGTTTAATTTCGTTGCTTCAATTCTGATAAGACCAACATCCTAATAAGACCATGGTGATATAAGCAATGGGTAGGGTTTTCCACGTTCTTTCAAACTTGGGAATCCATTTTCCCCAACATTTTCCAGAAATAGAAAGGAAAATTGATAAGCTTACCGAATTCAAAATGCAACAATAATAAGAAGTGACAGGATTTGAAATTGGAAAAACTAGCTTCACAGATGATGGTCTTGGTAATGACCATGAAGGGATTGATGAATTCTTCTTCGATCTAGAATTTTTAAAACCCCTTTTCACCCTTCATAGGAAAAAAGTACGACTTAAATACAAAATCATAACTCTGGCGCAACAATTTGAAACTCTTAAACCAACGGTCGTCAGTTCATGGAAGTCCTGTGGCCTGTGCGACTGAATCCTCTGAAACTTGAAATATCAATGGACCTACCCTTGCCATATAGCCATATAAAATGAGGGTGAATCATAGATAAAATGCATCATTATGTCCTCATAGGGGAGTTAAGAAGGGATTCTACCCAACTCAAACAAATAATTCATGGAAAACCAGAAATTCAGGCATGGCTAACAATTGCGCATAAGAGGTTGGTTCATGGAGATTTAGCATGGTGACTACACAGTTGAAATATGAAGAATGAGAGTAACGATTAAGTAAAGTCATGCAACAACCTCAAACACCATAAAAAATCTTTATGAAAACCCCATTGGGCTGAGCTAATGATATATGGAATCGGTCCATCGAGGGAATGATTAAATGATATCGTTAAAATGGTAAAGGGAAATTATATATAGAAGAGCCTTCTTATGACAACACACCTCATTGCATTTTGTGATTATAATAATATGCCTCCAAAAACAAAGCATATCGAATTATGTCTTAAGGTAAATACATGATAAACATGATAGGTTCAACAATCATATGTTCATGGGGTATGTAATTTGGTCTTAGGAAAAATTAGAATATAAAAAAGGTAATACCAAGAAGATGGAAATAATTGTTTTCACCTATAAATAATAATGAAATACACAAATAGTTAAAGTGGAAGACCAATTTAAAACATAAACTATTGTATAAAATATTTCATTAATTAAACAATGATATAAAATGAAGTTTTCCATGATAAATTTTCTTTTTAACGTTTGTCATGAAACAAATTATACTGCATAGGTGATTTTGATTCCAGACTAAAAAGATTGTTCCATATAAGATTTAGGAACCAACATTAATCCAATCAAGACATCAGATTTAAAATTAATGGCTTATAAAGTATAAGATATGGATATTCAAGGTATATATCTTATTATTTAGTTATTTTTAAATTAAAACATACTTGGATTTCAACAATTAGACCTTAATTAATGTTATGAAAATTACTTGGGAATTTTAATTCACACAGTTTATAGATTTTCGAGTACCTTATCCATCACTCCATCTAACACCCCATCCAACACTTATTTCCATATTTTCTTGTCTAACCGCATAAATATTCTCAATCTTGCAAAGGTGGAAGGATGATGCCATCAGAATTGGAGAGATGTTGTAGGTAGAGATGCTCTAATTAAAAATAACTTTCTTTTAATTTCAAATTTTTGTTAGTTGGAGAAGGAAACTGTGGTTATACAACCACTTTATTTCTTATTAAAATATTTTATTCTTCATCCAGCAGGTACTTTGCATAATTCTGCATGGATAATGATGTCTGACTTGTGAGCATTCATCTGGCCACATACAAAAAATAAATAATTCAAAAGATTACAAATTAGCATCTAAATTAAAACATAATTAAGAGGAACCTAATATCTAGCAATCTCATTCTTTTCCTTTTGTTATCACATAGATTCAAATTCCAAATTCTTGTTTGCAAATACAGGCTTAATTCCCTTTATTCATACATAAATTTATCCTAAAATATTGTGCTTTTTTTTAATTGAAATGAACAAATTAAGAGTCTTTCTAAATGCAAATCATAGAGTACCAATCATCCTGACCCAACTTCACACAAGAATGTTCAAGTAAAAAAAATAAGGTTCACAACCAAGCTCATCAAATTACTAAACATAAGTACACTCTTGAGGTATAAACCTCATATATAGTAGGGATAAGGCAATAGAGACTTAAAGTATCTTAAGATTATTATCCAATGGCTACTGAATGAGGATAGTTTAATTTTATTTCTACCAAACACATTTTCTCTTCAATTCCTACAAAGGTACATCATTCATACAACAAGTATAGATAAAGAATTATAATAGAAATCAAAGTCAGAACCCATTGCCAGCGAGCCTGTTCATAACTCCATTGGGGTAACCATAATATCCAATAAATCTCTTTCCCAAGCAGAATTCCCCATTTCCAACAAGCCTATTGAGTACCTTGATGGGTTTTCTTAGTCATACCACAAGTCGGTACCTGCTGCCAGTAGACCTGTTCAGTATCCCAATGGGTTAGCCTCTTACACCCTTTTTTCTATCAAAAGACATTGTCCCAAATTTTAGCTTAAAGATAAAATTTATAAATTGCTTCTGCATGGGTGAATGGGGCAGCGACTCTGAAAACCTTTTTAGGAGTGGGATGGTATTGGGTTGGAATATTTTCCTTGAAAAGTGATTATAAAGGTTTGTTTGCATGAACAACTAACTATTGTAGCCATATTAATGCAAAAACTTGAGATGGTTGGAGTTATTTATATGTAAAATGAAACCCAATGGATAATAATCGAAATATTCTTCATTCTTGACAATGATCTTCCTATAATATTTATTATGGTGTCTTTTTGAATAGTAATGCAATGTACTCACCTTTTACTACTTGTAAAAATGTCTGTTCAATCAACTATGAAGCCAAATTAAAGTTACTAGCACTTTGTGGTTTCCATGCGTGAGACCTCTTGAACTTTAAAGAGCCTAATATAAAAATAGATAAATATTTGGAAATCTATATATGAACAATGAAAAAAATAAGTCCGTATAAAATAAATTAACAAAAAAGGATAGTCCCCTCATATGTAAAAGAAGTATTTTCCTTTCAAGTTTTTCTTAATAAGGATATTCCATTATATCAACAATTTGGAAAAATCAGTAAACATGTTTCAAGTATCTTTCAGAAAGTTAATCAGATTAAGAAAATTGAAGAAAATTCCTTTATAGAAAAATCAACCTTCTATGAGATAGTAGAGGACATGAAGTAACTTCCGTTTTTTTGAATACCCCAAGTGTTTACGAAGAAAAATACCTGCAAAAATTTAAAAGGAACTTAATGAGTAAAATAAAAACACACTTATGTACATATATACAAAGGAAGCTTCAATCAGATATTATTCAACAAAGAGCAGGGGATGAAGAATTTATTTCTTCACCTACCAACTCCAATTTAGATTGATGAGTCAAATTATGAACGGACACAGGATTAGAAATAGGTTTATTGTATAGCTTCAACCGATGTCCATTTACCACAAATGTAAACCTGTTTGTCATCAATTTCTTTTATTTTTAAAGAACCATTATAAAAACCAGTCACAATTTCATATGGTCCCATCCTGGTTGTAATTTACCTTTGAATTTTTTTAATCTCGAGTCAAACAATAGGTCCCAATCACCATCTTGAAAAATATTCCTCTTAAAAAACTTGTCATGCCATTTAGTCCTTTGATTTTGGATTAAAATGGTTCTCTACACAACATCTTGTCAAATCTCATCAAGTTCATTAATCTGCATCAATCTTTGTTTCTGTGTCTCATCCAAATTCAAGCATAAATGTGCAGTATTACAGAAGGTTCACCTGGAATTATATAGGAAGCATAATTTGTTTCCCATAAACAAGCTCATATGGAGTATTCCCTGTGGTATTTCTTCATGTAGTCCTGTAAGCCCATAATGCTTCAAGAAGTCTATCTGCCTAGTCCTTATGATGCATTTGTATAGTATTGGTTAGGATGGTTTCCCATATTTTATTTGTTGACACCACCTGACCATTTTCTTAAGGATGGTATGGAGGGGATTTGCAGTGTTTAGTTCCATATTGCTCTGTTAATTCTTTCATGGATTTGGAAACAAACTGTGCTTCATTGTCAGTCACAATCTCATGAGGAACACCAAAACGAGTAAAAATTTCTTCATAAATAAATTCTATAAGTAATTTTTCAGTGGCCTTAAACATAGCTTTTGCTTCTACCCATTTAGTCACATAATCAATACAGACTAATATATATTTATTTTTCTGTGACTTAGGTGAGATTGGCCCAACAAAGTATAAACCCCACTTTTGAAATGGTTCAATCATTACTTGAGTTTGTAAGGGAATTTCATTAGCAGCCGTGGTCCTCCCCATTTGTTGACAACTATCGCAATCCTTTACATATTTTACAACATCCTTGAAAAGTGTGGGCCGATAGTACCCTTGGTGTAACACTTTTTATGCTGTACACTTATATGAAAAATGACCTCCACAAGGTCCATCATTACAGTCTTGGAGGATATCATACATTGCCTCTTCTCTCACACATTTTCTAATGATTAGATATGGACTAGTGTGGAAAAGATCAATACCTGCCCAGGAATAATTGTCACATTGTTTGATGATTCTTCTCTTTTCATGTGATGGAAAATGAACTGGTGCCTTACATGTGACCAAATAATTGTCTATGTCTGCAAACCATGGTACTTTAACATAAAAAACAAAAAATATGTTTGTTAGGAAAAGTATCATCTACAAGAACATTATTATCATCATGAGTCAGATGAGAAAGGAAGTCTACAACCATATTTTCTTTCCCTGGCATATCAATAATGGTAATGTTAAATTCTTGTAGCAAAAGGATCCATTGAATAACTCTACCACTAGTTATAGATTTATTCATTAAAAATTTAATAGCAAGATGATCAGTATGAACAAAAACATCATAACCGGTAATGTAATGTCTAAACTTGTTAAAATCATGAACTAATGCTAAAAAATATTTTTCAGTCACAGTGTAGTTCAGTTCTACTGGTGTCAAATTCTTGCTGATAAAATAAATGGCATAATAATATTGATTCTCTTTCTGTCGAAGAACTCCTCCTACGGATGTGTCAGAAGCATCAGTATATATATGAAAAGGCATGGACCAGTCTAGTCCCCTAAGAATTGGTGCATAAGACAATTCTTCCTTAAGAGTTTCAAAATTTATCTGACAGTATTGATCCCAATGAAATCCAACATCTTTGGCTAATAATTTGAATAGTGGGGCTTCTATATTTGTAAAGTTTGCAATGAATCTACGATAGTAATCTGCATGTCCCAAAAAATGCCTAACTTCCCTTTGTGTATTTGGTGGATAAAGACTGATAATGATTTCAATTTTTGCAGGATCTACTATAATATCCTTTGATGAAATATGGTGTCCTAGAATAATGCTCTAAGTTAATAGAATCTAACACTTTTCATGACTCAAAGCAAGAGTTGCGTATTGGCACTTGATTAGGATTTTTTCCGAATTGTCAAGGGTTTCTTTAAAATCATCCATATAGAATTCCACACAATCATGAATAAGGTCAGCTAAAATTCCCAAAAATGCCCTTTGGAAAGTAGTAGGGGCATTACACAACCCAAATGGTAACAACTTGTAAGCATACATCCCCCATGGTAAAGTAAAAGTAGTTTTATCTTGGTCTTTTGGGGCTATTCTAATATGATTATACCCACTATATCCATCACGAAATGAAAAATATCGTTTTCTAGACAGAGTGTCCAAGACCTGATCTATAAATGGAAGGGAAAAATAGTCTCTCAAGGTTGCTTTATTGATTTCTCGGAAATCGACACATATTATCCATTTCCCTCCCTTTTTAGAAACAACTACCAAAGGAGAGACCATTTGAAATGGGATAAATGAAATCTACATCAAGTAATTTTTGAAGCTCATCTTTCACAATATCTTTAAGAGCAGGGTTTATTCTCCTCTTTGGTTGCCTTGCAGGCTTAATGTTATCCCGAGTGTAAATATGATGGATACATGTGTCAGGGTGCATTCCTCTCATATCCATATAAGTCCAATCAAATTCTCTAGAATGTTCTTGCAATACATGTACTAACTGGTCATGTTGGTCTTGACTTAGTTTGGCGTTAATATTTAAAGACTTTCCAGGATTGATTTCAATTGGTACAGTAAAAGCTTCAACTTTCTCATCTACAAATAGGACTATAGATGATGATATATTTGATGGGTCATATTGTTCTTGAAAGTCCTTAGTGAGGAAATAGTCAAATTCAGAAAAAGACCGAGGATAGTCAAAAGTAGTGGTGGAATAAATAAATTGGTCTAGAATGCCATCTTCAATTTGGTCTTCTAAACATAAGCACACTCTAAACATAATCAGACCACTTACCTAGAACATGTATGGCTAATGGATCCTTCTTTTTTCATCCATGTTTCTTCAAACATATGTCCGTTATCATCTTCAAATAAATTGGAACATCTTTGATAGCTTGAAGTAAAGGAATTCAGATGCAAGCATTTCTTAACTCATTTTCAAAATCAAACTATGAACACATTATAGTTTTTTCTATTGAGAGCCTTTCCAGGTATGGAGGCATATTGGACATATGTGGTTGTATTGTTTTCTGAGTTTCAAGTGTTTGAGAATTACTCAAATCAGTAGGAATTTATTTCTTTGCTCGAATCTCTTCTTAAGTAGTTTCTTTCTCAAATTCTTCTTGAATAATAATAGTAGATGGTGTGTTGTTTAAAGTTCTCCCAAACTTGAGTTGAATTTCCTAGATTGGAATCACATTTATAGAAAAATTTGGGTAATTTTGTATCTCAACGTTGTTAAGGGGTTGCAAAACCCTATTACTTGGACTTGGAATAGGTTGGGAAGGGAGTAATGTTGGCTAAGGAGGGATTGAATTATGGTACTACTGGGGAAATTGTGGGATGTGTGCAACAGGAAGTGATGGTGGAGTAAATGTAATAAGTTTTGTATATTAGTTGGGTATGGATAGAAGGTAGGTGGAGCATGTAATGGTATTGGTGGTTGTAGACTTGTTTTGCACAGGATGAGGTGGCCAATTTTGCCACATCTATGGATTCCAATTGGGTTGAGGTGGTTGCATTCGATAATAATATGTCGAGTTTTGATATGCAAGTTTTGAATACATATTTTGATGTCAGGATTTCCATGGCCTTATAGGTGCATAGGATTGATCAACTGGTTCATTACTTATTTTATAGAGGGCTTGTAATCCTGGTAATGAAGGATAATTCTTTGTGGGGTGTTTTTCGGCACACAAAAAAAATAGAGACATTGTTAAGATGACATTCCTTGAGAGGATGTCTCTTTCTACACTTAAGGAAAAATATATGTAATGCTACATTGTCTTCTTCTTCTTGCCCATTTTTAGGTTTTAAAGAATAAAATTGAGAGCTTAGAGTACTTAATATTTATGTTTTGAAGTTTTCTAATAGGTTCCCTCTCTCCATTCTAGTGACACCATTGGTATTAATGGTTTAGAGGCTTGAGGAAAACCATCCCTCACATTTTTCCCAGCCTTAGATTTGGTACGAGAAAATTTCCTATATAATTCACTAATTTCATCAAATGGTTTATAATAGATATCACCCGGATCCATGAGGTTGAGAATTTTATGTATTCCTCCGAAATTCATTTCAGGAAGTGTGTTCTAACACTACATTCTTAGAGGGTATTGTATATATATTTATGAAGAATATAATTAAATTGCTCCAAAACTTATTCCATACTTTATTCCTCATATTGCTGCATTTTAAAAATGTCATAATGGGCATATTTGGATCTACAGTAATCCTGATATTTCTTAATAAAAATCATTTTTCATTTCCTCCCATGTCCTTATGCTATATTCTCATAACCCCATAAACTAGCGAAGTGCAACATCTTTGAGAGAAACAAGGAATAATTTTAGTTTCTGGGCATTGTGAAGGTAATTATAACTTCTACATAATATGTCAAATTCAAACAAAAAGGTATCCGGATCTTTAGGAATTTTTCCATAAAAGACATGTAATCAGGATAAGGGTATAATTTTCACACTGGCATTTTGTATAAGATCTAAAATTGGAAACCCAAAAGTTGTCTCAGTCTTCTATTCTTATTCTACTTTGTCCTCACGATCCCCCATTGCAAGTGGATTACCAAATAAAGTGTAACTTATCCTACCTTCCCTTGAAGATGATGTGAGATCCCACCATTCTACTACAAGTCTTGTTTGAAAAAATGTATTTCCTATTGTTTGCTCAAGTGGAATTATTGTGGATTCTAATTGAGAAACTATTGGATTTTGTGTATTTCCAAAAAGTGTGTTAATTTTTTTCACATCCACTAAGTCAACTAGGTTGGGATCCTCTCTTATAGGTGAAATTTTAACACTTTTTGATGACTCAGGTACCAATAGCAGTTCCTTTGAGGTAATTCAATTTCTAACCTAGAAAATTTTTGTTTTATGGTTTCTCTTGTTTGTTTTCCTAAAATTTCCTATGTACTATTTCCCCCCCCTTTTTTTATCTATGTAC
This sequence comes from Pseudotsuga menziesii, assembly GCA_001517045.1. Taxonomy (NCBI): domain Eukaryota; kingdom Viridiplantae; phylum Streptophyta; class Pinopsida; order Pinales; family Pinaceae; genus Pseudotsuga; species Pseudotsuga menziesii. The sequence goes on along the minus strand of LPNX010896444.1, from coordinate 351,244 downwards.
CTTTCTCTAGGATTTATTGATGATGGAATTTTACATCCAAAAATATCAAAATTTTGAGAACTAACTTTTGTATATCTACCTCTACTATCTCCATGTCTCATCAAAATTACCTACTATACAATGAAAAAATTGTAACCAAGAAAAGAATCTATCTAACGTATTAAATTAAAAACGCTATAGATGGATTTGAAGGAACCTATTATAACAGATGTGCATGTTCTTACCTCTCGTCTTACCGCCCCTTCTCCTCCTTCTGTAGAAAAATAACCACACCAAAAGAAGACAACTAAAAAATTAGTAGAAAACAATCCAAACACTATCTTACCTTTTAGAAAATTGCCGGCAATGACTCAAAAAATGTTAGGTGAAATATATAAATAATTAATTTACCTTCAATTAAATTATCAACCAAGGTAGGTAAGCTTAGAGCTGCTACACCGTATGTGCAAAGTAAGACAATTTTGGTAATAAATCGAAATTCCTATGACAGTTTCAAAGAACCATGATACAATTCCAATATAGTCTAATTCACTAAGAATGAACTTCGAGAGAGTCACAAACCACAAGGCCATTGCTCACTCAACAATAAGCAAGGAAAGATGTCTAAATCACAAAGGCATTCATTTACCAAACCAAACTTTAACCATGTCAATCCAAATCAACTACTCTTTGTAATTCATAATCAAAATGAAGAAGTTCTATGTTAACAATACCAAGTTCAAGTAGCCTTAAACAAATTATTAAAAGAAAACCAACTTTTCTCCTATTACAAGTTACAACAAATGTCAAATTCTAGATACATGAACTAACTCTGGTCCTATCTTCCTAATGCAAAGGATCTAAGATTATTTCATTATTCCAAATCAAACAATCATATCTTATACTTGCGAGAAATCAATTCAATATTCTAAAGAGTTCCACACATAATCACAATAATCAAAATGAGGAAACAACTTCCAGATCTAAGGGCTATGGTAAAAGAGATGCTAATCCTTATCACTCACTGTTTCCTTTAAACTTAAACAAAATAGTCTATCTGGTCAAACTATCAAACTTTATGAATATTAAATTAACATCATCGCACAAAATTGTTTAAAGTAGAATGATAACTAGTTCTAAAAGAGATATATTCTAACTAACAATAAGAAAAGTATAAAATACCTTTTTTGCTCTATACTTAAAACCAACTCAAATCAAATGCTCAATCATCTCAGAGCCCATAAAATGACTTCAAACTTCAAATAAACTATGCATTTCTTAGATTGACAACTGATCTTTATTTCATTGAACATATTAAAGGAATTTGACACACTACTCACACTACTATTAAACTTGAGAATCATTCAACTATATATTCTGGCCAGAGATTCAACAAACTAAAGCAATATTTTCTATAGTATGATCTATCTAGAAAGAAATAAACTTAGGTTTACAATGATCCTATAACTGGGTTTTTACCCTACTTACAATTTATGAATCTAAAATCAGACGATTAGATCCACACAAAAACTACATCCACAAGGCTAAATCCATACTAGATGTTATTATTGTGAATAAAGCAATGCATAATATGTGAAAACACGATCATAGGTTTATCACACTATTCTGTAGTTCGGAAACCAACAAAAATATTTCAAACTATCCCTGCATCTGCATATAAAATAATAGACTCACGCTAAAACAAATATATTAGAAAATGTATAAATATTAAGGGTTCTTATGATAGCATGAACACAAAAATACAACAACAGAAAACAAACACACAATGGTTGAAGATGGGTCCCCCTCGAAACACCACAAAACTCGATTTAAAAGTTTAAAATAAACATATAACATAATATATATTATCTGAATCAAATATTTTACAGTGTCTCCCCCTGTCTATCTATTTTCTTGAATTTAACAACATGTATACTTTCTTGTTACATCATGGATCGACCACTAAAAGGGTCAACCCTCTAAAAATAATGACCATCAACCATAGGATAAACAACTGTCATGTTGGTTTATTGGTCAATACCGAGAGGGTTTATTGGTTGAATAAGTATTGTTAACTTTTTACTATTTTAACCACTTTTAAATATATCATTAGAAACACATAACAAAAAGAATACACAAAACACAATTTTAATGTGGAAACCCAATAGGGTAAACTACCAATATGTCCTATTACCGCAAAATTGTTATTTACACATAGTTTTTCCTGCTACTACAGACAAGGATGGTATTACACCCTATTTACCAACAACTATTGGAAGGAGGCTATGACCCCCTGGTTTATCAGCTACTACTCAAAGGATTCCATGACACCCTATTTACCAGCAACTACTAGAAGGGGGCTACGACCCCCTGGTTTATCAGCTACTACTGAAAGGATGCTACGCCACCCTATTTACTAGAAACCACTAGAAGGAGGCTACGACCCCCTGGTTTATCAGTTTCTACTGAAAGGATGCCATGACACCCTGTTTTGTTAGCTACGACTGATAGGATGCTCAAACACCCTATTTTCCAGCTTTTGCTGGAAGGAGGAAACAACCCCCTGCAGGCTTGTTTGTTGCCCTAGCTCCACCCTGCCACCCTAATATGTTTTCTGTAACATGTTAAATTTCTTTCTCCCTCAATTCTCTGTCACACCCACTGGTCTCTGTCTTATGATCTTGCTACATCGATCTAAATAATGCATACACTTTTCTCACTCATACTTCTGCGTATGATTATATTCATGTTTCCTATGGACGCATCTCTTTATTTAGGAAACATACCCTTTCACAATAATTCCCTTTCAAATATGATTATCACACCTTTTCAACAATCTATGACTTACGGTTTTAATTAAATAAATAATTAAAAACTTCTTGATCACTTCTGATATGCGAGCTCCCTTTATTCTCTGATCGTAGTATTTTTCAAACCAATTCCTATGGACTTCCTCTCCTCCATCAGTGAGAATACTCTATCTTCAGACCTTTAGGCTTCTCTTTCTCTCACGCTTGTTGGCTTCTTTTCTTTCTCTGCAAGCTATATTCATCATAGGCTCATCTGTACACGTTTCTCTCACAAAACACAGCCTTCACCTTCCATCTATGAGTTTCATGTTGGACATTCTTCTTTACCATTTATGGACGCACCTCAAAATTCATTTCTGCAGCTCAGCTTAACATTTTCTGATGCTTCCACAATCTCCTTTTCTAGAATCAATCTAGGCTGTTTGATCTAATTTTGAATCTCTCCAGTCCGTCGATCTAGCACATAGATTTCCTCTTTGAAATCACATTTCCGCACCAAGATCACCTCATCAACGATTCCCCATCGTTGATATTCATCGGGCATTTTCATGACCGTCGATATCCAGATCGCGGGATGTGGGATGTCGACTATCTGTTTTATCTTTTCTACAAACTTCTTTCTGGAAGCTCCTTTTCCGCAAGCTTCTTTCTGCAAGCTCCTTTCCGCAAGATTCTTTTTGCAAGCTTCTTTCTGCAAGCTTCTTTCCGCAATCTTCTTTCCACACCGTCGATCTATTTTAGCGGAATTAACTTTAGCCGTCTGATCTCTCTAGATTGCGAGATGCAGGATCATACTTTCTTATTTTGGACTTCACAATTTCTTATCTGTAACTTTTCTTCCGCACCATTGATATTTTGCTGAGTCTTTCCTGACTGTTGATCTTGCGGAGTGCGGTATGCGGGATGCAGAATCACACTTTCTTATTTTGGACTTCTGCAATTTCCTTTCCACAACTTCTCTTCCGCACTATCGATCTTTTGCGGAGTCTTTCCTGACCATTGATCTTGCGGATTGTGAGATATGGGATGTGGAATCACACTTTCCGATTTTTGACTTCCACAATTTCCTTTCAACAACTTTGTTTCTGGATTTTCCTGGACAGTCAATTTCCTTGCTGATTTACGCCTGACCGTTTGATCTTGATCTTTTGCGAAACCTTGGATTTTCTGCCTATCTTTTGTGGGATGCTTACTAATCGTTGGATCTTTTGTGAGATCAATTCCCACCATCCGATCTTGATAGTTTTTGGAATCTTTATCCTTCCCGCCTAATTTATGTAAACTTGATCTTCACTGTCAGATCTAGTGCGGATCGCTCCCCGACCGTCCATTCTAGAACTAATGTGGATCTGCATTCTATCTTTGTGGATTACACAAAAAATTATCCTCATTTATCGAATCTTATGTAGATATCTATGCCACCTCATCATCGTGCCATGTCATCACTACCTTTGTCTATGCCACCTCATCATCGTTCCATTTCGTCTTTACTATGACTTATGCTGCGTTAACTCTTCCATGGTATCCTTTGCTTATACTTTGTACTTCATAAGCAACTTTGCCATCACTACCTTAGTCTTTCATCACCATTAGGACACCATCATATTCTATGTCATCATGTGTGTCATGCCACATCCTCAACTATGCGATATTCCTCAACTATGTCATATTCCTCATGTCTTTCAATGAGTTTGTCCCGCCATCATATCCACTAGTTATTCCTTTGTCATTTGTGAACACCTTTGACATCAATGAAAACTATAACCCAATTTTTCCAACAATCTGGCCCTTTGGCATTGAGGGCAACCTCTAAACATTCTACCCCTTTTATAGCAATGACAAAGGATAACCTGTTATGCCAGTGATGTACCTATTTTGATATAGGATTTCCTGTCTTTCTACTTTATGGAAACTCCCCCTATCATCATATCTCCCATTTGTTAACTGAGCTGTGTTATTTAATCAATGTATTATCATTTATCTTAACACTTCCTCTACTGCAACAGGTTCTTGGATGATAGCTTAACTGATAGCTCCATGGACTCTCCTTGTCACTGTACTCCCTCTACTTTGTCAACATTTTTTGTGATAGAGTTTACACTCAGCATTTCTCCACACTCTTCCATTTTCTGTCTAGGATACATGTTTTAAAAAAAAAAATTGTTCCTGCTTCCATATCCAATGGTCTATTCCACCTGTAAGTTAACGGGCTTCCGCTTTTACTAGAATTCCTTAGTGAATTTAGATATTCATATAAAAACCTAGCATATACTGCTGGATTCTTTTAGATTTTAGATCTATATTATCAGCTGTCCAGAGACCCATAACTTTAGATCCTCAACATAGATATTTCTTCAGTTTATTACATAGTCTCTTTGGTCTCACTATCTCAGACATAAAAACTCATAACCTAAATTTTTTTCCTTTGTCAACGATGAACTCATCTTGTTTCCTTACCAATAGAGATAATTTTTATCTTTAGACCTGATTTCTCCCCTGTCAACAATTTATGTGTCATGACCTCAAATACTAAGCAAACATAATCATCTCTATCTTTTATTTGATTGCAGACATCATGGTCTTCATGTCTCTCACATTTTGTTGTTCTCATGTTACTTCGATATACTTTCTCTTTTGTCATCCATACACCATCCTTGATCACCCATCATCTTTGAAGAAGATAGCTTTCAATACACTTCAACATTAGACACCAATTGAGTTTTTTTTTTCTAATGTTGTTTTTCAGGGTTTTCTTTAAATCACGAGAGACATTTTTAGAAAAGAATCCCACAATCATCACTACATCCTTCTTCAACACCTTCATCTTTATCGATGTATCCTTTTACATCTCCATCTTGTTTCTCCTTATAATTGATGCCCTTTTTATTTGTGGCATAATTATGTTCATCGTCATCTTTGGAGACCTCATTGATGTTTGAAATCTTTATCTCTTCTATATCTTTGGAGTCTTCCTTTCTTCTCCATATTTTTCCAAGAGGTACTCTGCTCACTGGTTTTTTATTTCTTTGTTCCTTGGTTTTCATCTTCCATACTTTTTTTTGAGTTTACTAGAAAGATATCTGCATGTACTATTCTTGCAATGTTTTGCAAAGTGTCCAATACTGTGACATATGAAACAAATAAGTATTTTTCCATTAGAGATGTTGGTGTCTTCTTTCCTTATCAGTCCTTCATCTTCTTCCTTGATTCTACAATCATCATCCTTGTGACCAAACTTGTGACAACAATGAAAATATCCATAGAATGTATGTTTGGAGAATCTTTGGTTTTTCTGCTTATAGTGACTCTTTTCTTTTGCATGTCTTTTGAAATTTTTCATCTTGGGAGGATGAGCAGAATTATGATAACTGGAATTCATTTCCTTGTGATTCTTTTTCTACCTGGGTGTATCTTTGGAGGCATCATGATGACATTTAACATTTTCAACATTTTCATAAATGATGGAGCTTGATCCTTTATGATTATATCCAAGACCTTTTTTATTCCTGGGGGATCTTTGTAAGCTGAGGACTTTATTAAGAGTTTCAATACTTTCCGTGAACTTCTCACTAACAATCATCTAATATTTTAGCTTCTTTAATTCTTCCTTGAATTCAACAACTTCTTGTTTTAAGCTCTTGACCTCTTTCATACTAGCCTCTTGACCTCTTTCATACTAGCCAACACTTGTTGTCTTGAATTGTGTAGCCCTTCTTGGAGGTTTTTGACTTCCTCTTCTTTTGACTTCTTCTCTTCTTAATATTTTGACAATTTTCCTTTCAAGACTTTGTTCTTTTTCCCACACTTTCAATTTCATCTACAACAGCCATGTATTGGGCTTCTATGTCCACTTTTGTTTCCTTGTCTGAGTTTGTTGTCCCTATAAATAAATTTTTTTCATCTTCACTAACATCCTCGAGAAAAGAAAGTTTTTCTTTTGATCTTTTCTCAACTGAGTAGAGGTATTTTGCATAGTTACATTCACCTATATTCTCTTTGAAATCATCAGGTAATCCATTAAGGATTGAAGCCATTGCCATTGAGTTACTTTTCTTTGATTTCTTTTGAGTTGGAGTCCTTATCCTCTTTGGTGGGAAGTAATCAGTGATCACTGAATTCCATACATCATGTCCCAATGCCTTCAGATATTTTTTCATTCTTGTACTCCAAAATATGTATTCTTCTTTTCCAAGTATTGGAGATCCATTTACTGTGTAAATCTCTTCTTGTTGATCCATAGTGGTTTTAACGGGATCTTCCTTCCAGTGGTTAAACTATGCTGAAGGAATCTTCTCTGATACCAATTGTTGGTTTATTGGTTAATTCTAAGCAGGGGGGTGAATAAACATTGTTAACTTTTTACAATTTTAACCACTTTTAAATCTATCATTAGAAACACATAACAACAAGAATACAAAAAACACAATTTTAACGTGGAATCCCAATAGGGTAAACCACCAATACATCCCATTACTACAAAATTGTTATTTAGAAATGGTTTTTCCTGCTGCTATAGACAAGAATGGTATTACACCCTATTTACCAACAACTACTGGAAGGAGGCTATGACCCCTTGGTTTATCAGCTACTACTGAAAGGATTCCACGACACCCTATTTACCAGTAACTACTGGAAGGAGGCTACGACCCCATGGTTGATCACCTACTACTGAAAGGATGCTACAACACCCTATTTACTAGCAACCACTTGAAGGAGGCCACGATCCCTTGTTTTATTAGCTGGTACTGAAAGGATGCTACGACACCCTATTTTGTCAGCTATAACTAACATGATGCTCCAACACCCTATTTACCAGCTTCTGCTGGAAGGAGGAAACAACCCCTTGCAGGCCTTTTACCTACCCTAGCTCCACCCTGCCACCCTAATATGTCTTCTGTAATATGTTAGATTTATTTCTCTGTCCATTATCTGTCACACCCATTGGTCTCTGTCTTATGCTCTAACTACATCGATCTCAATAATGCAGACAGTTCTCTCACTCATACTTCTACATATAATTATCTTCATGTTTCCTATAGACGCATCTCTTTATTCAGGAAACATACCCTTTCACAATCATGCCCTTTCAAATATGATTGTCACACCTTTTCAACAATCTGTGACTTACGGTTTTTAATTAAATAATTAATTAAAAACTTTTTGATCGCTTCTGATCTATGAGCTCTCTTCTTCTCTGATCGTAGGATTTGTCAAACCAATGCCTATGGAATTCCTCTCCTCCATTAGCGGGAATACTCTATCTTCAGACATTTGTGCTTTTCTTTCTCTCATGCTTGTGGACTTCTTTTCTTCCTCTATGAGCTCTCTTCATTGCATTCTCATCTGTACACGTTTCTCTCACAAATAACAGCCTTCACCTTCCACCTATGAGTTTCATGTTGGACATTATTCTTTACCATTTATGGACGCACCTCATAATTCATTTCTACAGCTCAACTTAAAATTTTCTGATGCTTCCACAATCTCCTTCTCTAGAATCAATCGAGGCCGTTTGATCTAATTTTTAATCTCTCTAGTCCTTCAATCTAGCACATAGATTTCCTCCTCAAAATCACCTTTCCGCACCAAGATCACCTCATCAATGATTCCCCACCGTTGATCTTCATCGGGCGTTTTCATGATCGTCGATCTCTAGATTGCGGGATGTAGGATGTCAACTATCCATTTTATCCTTTCCACAAGATCCTTTCCGCAAGCTTCTTTTTGCAAGGTCCTTTTTGCAAGATTCTTTCCACAAGATTCTTTCGCAAGCTTCTTTCTGCATCGTCGATCTGTTTTAGCAGAACTAACTTCAGCCCTCTGATCTCTCTAGATTGTGGGATTCAGGATGCGAGATCACACTTTCTTATTTTGGACTTCCACAATTTCCTTTCCATAACTTTTATTTCGCACCGTTGATCTTTTGTGGAGTATTTATTTACCGTTGATCTTGCGGATTGCGAGATGCAGGATGCAGAATCGCACTTTCTTATTTTGGACTTCCATAATTTCCTTTACATAACTTTTCTTTCGCACCATTGATCTTTTGCGAAGTATTTCCTAACCGTTGATCTTGCAGATTGTGGAATGAAGGATGCAGAATCACACTTTTCAATTTTGGACTACCGCAATTTCCTTTCCACAACTTTGTTTCCGCATTTTCCTGGATCGTTGATTTCCTTATGGATTTACTCCTGACCATCCGATCTTGATCTTTTGCAGAACCTTGGATTTTCCCCCTATCTTTTGTAGGATGCTTACTAATCATCAGATCTTGTGAAGAATCAATTCCCACCATCCGATCTTGATCTTTTTTGGAATCTTTAGCCTTCCCGCCTAATTTATGTAAACTTGATCTTCACCATTAGATCTAGTGCAGGTCGCTCCCTGACTGTCCATTCTAGAACTAATGCGGATTTACATTCTGTCTTTGTGTATTACACAAAAATTATCCTCATTTATTGAATCTTATGTGGATGACTATGCCACATCATCATCGTGCCATGTCATCATTACCTTCGTCTATGCCACCTCATCATCGTGCCATTTCGTCTTTACTTTGACTTATGCTGCATTAACTCTACCATGGTATATTTTGCTTATCATTTGTACTTTATAATAAACTTTTCCATCAATACCTTATTCTTTCATCATCATTAGGACACCATCATATTCCATGTCATCATATGTGTCATTCCACATCCTCAACTATGCCATATTCCTCATGTATTTCAATGAGTTTGTCCTGCCATCATATCACTGGTTATTCCTTTGTCATTCGTGAACGCCTTTGACATCAATGACAACCATAACCCAATTTTTCCAACATGTCAGCCTATGGATCATTCAGAGTAGATTTCTAGTATCTATTGAAACTAAATTCGAACCCTCAACTTCAAATCTGCGTATTAACTGATATTGGGACCACAACTTCTGGAGAGAACAAGGAAATTGAGCAACAACCGGCGGCTCATATTCCATAGCGAGACATCAAGGAACAAAACCAATATGTGCTTTGATATAGAAGGATACTTCAAATACCTGAACCATTGATACTCTGCGCTATATGGGCCAAAATGGGTGCTGGATCGAGCCACTGGAGAAATGAAAGAAAACTGCGTGGAAACAAAGGTTAATACCAAGCAATTAGTTTTTAGGTATAAGTTGAAAATCATTAAAAATGATGAAATAACACAAAATAATAGGGATTTTACCTTGTTGAAAGCTTTAGGGAATATTCCTCCAAAGCACATGGTTGGAATCAAAATACATAGTTGAATTCGATAGAAATCTAATTAAAATGCATGGTTTCCATGTATAATTGAACTTGAAATTCGATAATAGATTGAAAAAATAGGAGACAAACAGTAGGTGTAGGCTAAGCAAGGCCAACGAGTTTGGAAATTGGAATAATGATAAACAAAATTTCAAGTTTAAAACCACTTTAGTTTCAAACTTTCAACTTTCAAAATCAGAATTCCAAAATCCAATAACCATTTTACGAACCATAATTCCAAATTCACTTTCATAACCAAATTTCCAAATTCCAATAACCATTTGATTAACCATAGTTCTCAATCCATATTGGTTAATTCCAATCACCCAGCTACATTAGTTATAAACCAGTACAAAATATGACAAACCAATTCTAATTCTTTTTTATAGTAATCTACTGCAGAACCTAATTCCATATTATGTGATTGCATTCTCTATTAATACATTGCTTATTCACTTTACACATAGATTGGTTGGGATTTTAAGCTTGTTGTTATCTAATTTCAACTGTGATATCCAATCTAAACACAACCATGATTAATGTGATATCCAACCTAAACACAACCATCATTAATGTGTTTATTTTATACCAGGCTACTGGCTCACTGTAGGTGATTGTTAATTAATGCTTTATTTGCTACCAAGATACTATCTGCTTACCATAGGTGATTGCTAATTAATGATTTTTTTACTGGGATAATGGCTTACAAGAGGTGATTGCCAATTAATTCTTGGTGATTAAGGTTGCAACATGTGTCACACTTGATTATTGGTTATAACCTTGTGGAAAAGAGTGGAAAAAAATACTCCTGGAGTTTATGGACCACATTTATCACTATAATACATATTCTCCATCAAATTTAAATTAGGAGAAATAACTACCAAATCACCTTATTTTGAGAAGTTTTATCATTCATGTCCCTTTGTTTTGGATTTCCAAGAAAAAATTGCAACATAAATATGTACCAAACGAGTACATAAATACACTAGTACAAAATGAGAAATTAATGACTAAAATCAGGCTATAAATGACTATTTTTGAGTCGGCGACTAATAGTATCTAATTTCAACTATCTTATAGCTAGTCGTATTTCACTTAGTCATTAATAGCTTGAATTATTAGTCATTGATTTAGTCATTGATAGTCAATGATTTATTCATTGATTTAGTCATGGATTTAGTCATGGATTTAGTCACTAATTGCAACAATTAATGACCAAACATACGAATAAATAAACTACTTGATGATAACATATTAATGACTAAGCTAAATACGACTAAGATACAAGAAATTAGCTACTAATAGCCGTATATATGTGAATTTAGTCATTTTTGTAGTCATAAATTTATTATAGGTCACGGAGGAATCGAACCACCAACCTCCTGCCTATAATTAGGCAGGCGCTCTACCATTGAGCTAACACCCTTTAAGAAGTTGTTATTGCTTGAAAATGATGATATTCAAACAAATTTATGATAGATAACAATCTACAAACTACATAATTATTACTATTACAACTTAGTAGTAACTAGTATTTATGATAAACTAATTCCTGAGAGCTATGTACAATTTTCCCTATCTGGAATAACCATTCATGTTAACAGAGAGAACAAAATAACTCTGTGATGGATGTGATACCAATTAAGTCAACCAATTTATGAAATATCTCTTGGCGTGCCTAAATATATGAGAAAAATATCATTATATGAAATCAAGCAAAGTAAAAGTCAAATAAGGTAAGCAAACCTTTCCATTCATAAAACAATATATCAATGACAATATAGAAATACATGAAAGCAAAATATTTCAGACTGAGTGTTGCAAAGCATAAGCTACCATATCATCCAATTCTAGAAAATGAAACATATTTTTATAGAAGTCTGAAGGCTACCAAAATAAGAAAGCAAAATAAATTAACACATATTTCAAAAAGAGTTGAATGAAATAATAAAAGCATACCCAACATTATAGTTGAAACCTTTTATATGAAAATCAGTGTGAAGCATTTAATCATGTTAGTAAGTTTATCTCTGACCAACTTGCCTTAGATATAGCCACAACTAGACTGATACAAATAATTATCAGAACCAAGGGCACTCCAGAAGTGCACCATAGGGAAAGTAATAAAGACAAGAAAAAAAATCACCACGACAAAGGTAAGATTTGAGAACATACAGATGTTGTATGGTGGTTCTACTGTATTTGGACAAACAAGTGCTATAAGAAACATCAATTAGAATATAACCAGTTAGTTAATTTTCATTTATTATCCCTTGACTCTTTTACAAGGAAAGTTGAAGAGAATGAGACAAACCTGTTCTCCCATAATTTAGCCTCCTTGCTAACACATACTTCCCCAATATTCTTGATGGCCTTCAAATTATTTTGAAAAAAATTTCTATCATATATCTCAGGCCTGTTCCTTCTTCTCTCAAACTCGAATGTTGATGTCTAAACATGAACTTTTAGACAACACAACCCTCATGCGCACTACCCCCATGCATTTATATGCCAGGGAAACAACTACCATTTCTTTGTTTCTCTTATATGCAGTGTTCGACAATCCAATCTCCTTCTTGAGTAAAAATTTTAATTGCATTGTTATAGCTACTCTCCATGCAATGAAAAACTTTTTAAACTTCCAAGTTGTCCCCAACAAAGTATTTCAACCAAAATCCAACGTATACAAAAATTATATAAGAATACTTGCAAAAAATATTGGCATGCTTTTGTTATTTGAGTGCCACTCTACGTAAGATTTCTTAAAATAAAATGATACTAACATAACTATTTTCAAATCCAACATATATAACAAAAAAATGTAGAAGAAATTCTTCAAAGAAGACAAGGGAAATATATTGGAATGCTTGTACTATTTCAGTGCCACTATAAGCTAGATTTCTTGAAATGAAAGGATATGAATAAGATTGATTTCATCTCACAACCAAAAACATTTTCATATAATATCATAACCATCAATGTTATGAAATTTTTGTGAGGAGTGATTTTCCCATATAAAGGGATTGTGAAGAAGAAGCAATAAAATCAATCGAAACATCATAACAATGATGTAATTTTATTAATTGTGAAGAAGAAGCAATAAAATCAATCGAAACATAATAACGATGACGCAATTTTATTAATGTTTATAAAAAAGGACAATTAGACTATAGGAACTTTCTGGGTTTAACACACATCCAAAGTAAAGTATTTTGAGAATTCCAACTTACGAAATATATAAACAAGGTAAGGTATGTGATATGTATTATCATTATGCAATAACCGTGAAACCTTCTATAAGTCGCATATGCTTGAAATGGGAATTTTTCGATATTGGAGGCTCCATTTTGAAATTGTAGACAAGATTCTTAGATAGGTATTTCCTTTGTAGTTATTGCATCTATAAGCTTCATGTTCTTGGGATATCACTTTCTACAACTGAAGCTTTAACAATATTCGCTTAAAATTTCAAAATAACTTCCTGTTAGGAAATAGGAGAGGAGCAAACATAGACCAAATGTACAGTGATGTTGTAATCCATTCTGTGCATATCCTCACCCAAACAATATACAAACTGACACCAATGAGTTTTTCACCATCTGTTGTTGAAATTGTCCAGTGAGTTATAAGCATAGCTGAATACATGCTGGAAAGTGAAAAAATAACATGGAAAAAAGTGTACGAATATGTGACAGGCCATTCTTCATCTTTCTATGTATTCTTGTGTCCTTCCTCTATCTCATCAAATGAAAGCAAAGGCTTCCCAGAACCAAGTAAAGAATCAGAAAGATGATTGCATTAATAAGAATGTATAGAAGAATTTGATTTTTTAGAATTATGAACTTTAATTAGGAACTTGACATGATAATGGTAGCAAAACTATCATGATGGTCACTTATAGTATGCACATTTATCCCTAAAACAATAAAATTCTTGACATCTTAGGAGAATATTGAGGTGATGATTCCTTGCATTACAGAACTAGAGATGGCCTTTTATACATTCAAGAGGAAGTCAAGTGACTACAACTTATAAGAAGTAGTTGGAAAAAATTGCCAGAAACACAAGATAAATAATACTTTCTAGTAAATTTTTCTAAATTCTAAGCACAAAAGTTAAACTGGGTATTCCATTTCCTCAATAAGTCTAGAAATAGGATGATACTGGTTTCTCAAGGTCATAGGAGGTATAGAATCTCCCACTAACACTTTTTTTAGCACTGCACAACAACTTTGTTGGGAAATTTCAATATTATGGAACTCTAAAGGGCACAAACCTAATCTTGGAGTATCAAGGTTCCAATTAGTAACCATATTGACAATTCTACCAGAAAATGAATACAATAATGAGAAAAATAATATTAAATGGTAGATCACTGTAGACAGCTAAGAGTGATAAATAACTAATAAGTCAAGATGGAAAATTTAATTCCATTCTCAGCTCAAGGGAGTACCATGCAACAAAACCAAAGGAAAACTATCAAGGTGAAAGAAACTTTCAACCCATAATTTTCCAAAGCAAGATGCATCAACAAAGTCAATGATAAAACTTATTTCTTTCTTTTGCAGGTTATTTGTTGTACTCTGGTTTGGATTCCATACAGTTTATATAACTGCTTTCATACAAGTTACACAAATGGACCTGAATTGCATGTTATTGAATTTTTTTTGGAGTAAAAACTTGTACAGTTACCATTTTGGCTGTGTTAAGGGGTTAAGTTTTACTGTTTATTTCTCATACAAAAAGAAAGTATCTAAACAAATCTCAAAAAAATGTTAAGGGAACTCATTATTGGAATGACAATAACCTGCCCTTGGTGAGGATGGAGGTGAAATCAATGTAGTTGAGGAACCAACATGAACTGCCGAATAAACTACTGAGAGAACTGTTGTAAGCATTCCAAGTAAGAGAGTGCTGGTCGAAACATCTTTCACATGACCATGGATACCATTGCATTCATAGTCCCTTGGTTCACTTTAAAGTCCACTATAGCACAAGTGTGTGCAGTATACTAAGATTACATAATAGATTTAAGATCAATAATATTAGTTCATTTTACTCAAGAAAATTAGAGCACAGCTCCAGACATTCTTCAAATACTACCCAAGTCATGTCTATAAAACTAATAAAAGTGTGGCTACTATATTAGCACAATATATGGTCAATCATATTACATTTTTTTATGCAATGCTCATGGTAGGTACAGAGAAATTCTCCCTAGTGTGTAACTTATGTTGGAAAATAAATATTTTTTACTAAATAATGTCTATAATTAAAGAAGTTTGAAATATAAAGCAAAGCTCATTCCCAGTCCAATATTTGAGAGATCATTCTCAAATATTAGCCCCGTGCAAATCAGTTTTACATGAAAGTGAAACAACCACTTTCTCATGCTAACCAATGACCATGAAAAGCATGAAAATTTATATAATAAAAACTAGTATTAGAACATGGAGGAAAGAAGGTTCTTGAACCAATTCAACATGAAATTTTTGAAAAATCAAAGACTCAAGTCCCAAGTCTTAGGTTCGTGCAAATGGCAGACAGTGACAATAGCTCAGACTGTTTCCCATCACATGGGTTAAAGAGGATTTCATCGAAGATGCAGGTAATGCAGCGTAAATTGGTTACCTTGAAGCATCAAATCAGAGTCGTGGTCAGTGCAACTTTCGATCAGATTGATGAACTCAAGAGAGATGAGATGCAAGAGAAAAGGGAAAATTGTGCCCAGGAACAACAGTATGTCATAACAATTAACGCCCTAAATCGATGAATTCTGGAGCTGGAGATGCAAGTGGGCCTCCTCAAAATCCAGGCACACAATTCAGCAGTCATTACACATCCATTTAAGCAGACGAAGGAAAATCCAACCATGAACTTGGGCAAAGGGCACTTCTCCGATTTTCCATAGTCAGTCCTATGTTATTCATGTGTCTTTCTATTTGGAGTCTTTTTCAGGATAAATAGTAATTGGTTTCACTCTATCAATAAAATTTAATTTCAGCTGGGAAACAACTTTGTAGTGTTTGCAAGGGTAGTTATTTTAAAGTTTGCAGTGCTTTGAGTTGCAGTTTTAGTTATATGCTGCAGAACACTTGGATGTAATTTTTTTTGTGTCTGCCACCCTTTAATACATAAAATCTACTCATTCTGGTAAAAACTAAATTAATATCTTAGTCAAGCAACTAAAGAAATGGCGGTTTCTATGTAGTTTCTCTATGAAATAAAATAGATGGAAATCTTTATGTAATCCTAAAAATAAAAACTCAAGCTCTGCTTATGAAAAATAGTGCTCAATATAATTATCTGAAAAATTCAATATATGACAGAGGACTGCAAATCAATATTAAAACATAATACTTAAAATAAACCTCGCCTACAAAAAAATTATATGCAGCCATGGATGAAACATCCACTACTAGCATTACCTAAGCCTTCAATTTACCAAAAATCTTGTACCTCTCCTGGGTTGTCTGGAATTGTCCATGCCCAAACTTAGAGGATGTGTCAATGAATTTCAACTTGATTTCTTCCAAAGCAGTACGAGAAGTTTGCTTCAGTAAAGACTGCTACAGAGTAACCACTCGCTTCTTTGTATCCATACAACAACCTCTGATCTTAATGTTATAATATTTTACAATACCATAGTGAGGAAAACCACCCATTGGTGTTATATCCTTCTCAATCCTATCAAATTTGGTCATGCCTTGTGGGATTCCTGATCTACCTTGCCAATCTGGTATATTTTCTTATTCATTTCAGTACGATGATGATAACCATTTTGACCTGCTATGGCAATAGTAAAGGAAACCCCGGTTGGATGAAAAGCACCAATACAAGCAACCTTACGCAAACCCCTGCGATTTTTTCGGGGAAGTCTAGTAACACCCCACCTGGTAACAAGACCTTCATAACCCTTACCCTTGGTGACACCAATAACATCAATCATTTCATCTTTTTGAAAAAGAGCATCAATAGGAACTTGTTTCTCAAAGAACTTATATGCATAATCTACTTTCTGGGCAATTTTTCCACCATTAACTTGTATTTCCATTAGGTGTGCCTTCTTCTACTTCAGTCCTTTCATATTCTTAATCTGAAAATGTGAAATTGGGTGGCTAGAGATCAATAGACTAAAATATCTTCATACACAATATGAAAAACATTGTCTTAAAACAATTATAACAACTCAATTTTAAAAGAAGACTTAACATAAAAGTGACAAGGAATAATTTTGTAAGGTAGCATAAGATTTTCCCAAAACTAGTTGAGCAACCAGTACATAAGTTGACAAAATACAAGGCAAAATTCTTTCATAACATTCTCTGGTGCTAAAACCAAGAAGGGCTGTGAGAACTTGAAAATTTTAATGGAAGTGGTAGTACTTGTAAACCATACACGATTTCTTTAATTAATCTGTCAAAATTTGATTTCCACTTCACTTTTTGACTCTGGTTAAAAAGTACACAAGCACTCAGTGTAAGTATTTCACATATATGTTTTTATCATTTCTTGTGGTTTGTCTCCCCAAATCGGTCTGAAATGGCTATGATGAATAAAATTATATCATTTACAAGTCTAGGCCCTGAAATGAAAAAGAAGTCTAAAAGGATATCATACTGATGTAATATTCTTTCCAGAATAAAAAATGAATTCTCAGAAGATGGAGGGGTAATAAAACAATCACTCCATGCAAGAATATATGTGTTTTTTCATTTATTGTTCTTAATAGTCAGAAATAATAACAACCAATAAAATAAATAATTTAAGAGGTTTAGACACTGAAAATAAGAGTCTAAAGAGGAAAATCAAGCATACAAACCCTAATGTAATGTCCATTCAAGAATTAAAAATGAATCCACAAAGGATGGAGGAGGTGAAATATATAATACGGAAGCAAGCAAAGGGAAACTCAATAGATCGAGTTGGAAGGACAAATTTTTCATCTTGAGTGAACCCCTTATCAGTCAGCCTTGAAGTTTTGATAAGATACCATTGGATCACAAAACAACATCTCCAAAAAGAGGAATCAAACATTGTGTATGGAACAACCTTAACCAAATTTTGAGGCCAGAATACTGGAACAGCCTGCCCAAAGAAATAGAAAAATACAACGATATCCCATAGATCCTTGGACATGATCTAAACCTACCACCGTGGTGCCATGAAAGAAAAGAAACAAGGCACATAGTAAGTGCACTCCTAGGTATTTTTTCAAGAACTATTTAATAAATATTGAACAAAAAAATGGATTATTTTCATTTACTTGGAACACTATAAGAAAAGGAAGTGGTCTAGTAATGGAAAGGATGGACATATTCCTTAATCTCGATCTGCAAAAATTGGCCAGACAAAGGGGTTGAACCATACCCATTTAATTTCCTTAAAGGGTCCCTCTCGGATCATTGGCCAATCAGTGTGGATGTTGTCAAAGGGGAAACCAAAATATCCTGACATACCCCTTTAAATTATGAGCTCATGTATATATTTTTTCCATATTTCATAAAAATACACACACACACACACACACACACACACACACACATATTCCAAGAAAGGAGGTGGAGGCTGAAATGAAAACATTGCAAAAACAATCGGTGAAGTCAAATATATTAGAGAAAATCAACTCTAATCCAATCTGGACCTAGGATACAAAAAAGTGAAAGAAAAGAAATTATTCCAAAAATGGAAATTTAGTATTCAGTGACTCAAAAAGAGAGGGATTCTAAATGCAACCATGGAGCATACTTGATCAGAAAATATTTCAAGGATAATAAAAAAAATCAAAGGAACAGATTACACCCCCTAGCAATCCAAAATGTTTAGACGAAAGAAGATGCTAGAAAAAGTTTAAACAAATTACACCCCCCAGGAAATCCAAACTATTTATCTGAAAGAAGATGCTGGAAAATGTTTAAATCATGCTTAACTTTAAGTCAATGGAATAAGGAAGGTTTTTGACAATATATTCCAAGAAGAGAAGAGTTAGAGGGTGAAAATGAAACACTGCAGAAATAATCTAAGAAGTCAAGGATGTCAGATAAAATCAGCTCTAATTCAATCTGTACCTAGAATACCAACAACAAAAACCATTCTGAAAACAGAAATCCGGTAATCAGTGGCTTAAAAGAGCATACCTGATCAGAAAGTGCTAGTAAAAGGTTTCAAGAATAATCACAGAAGATAATAAGAACAAGGAAACAAAACATACATACCTGGATAGATATTTATTTCAAGAATTTGCTAACATATAACATGGAAACAAATTAGAATAGTGAAGCAACCTGCCAAGGATGCATCCCAAAATAATATCAAAAGATACATGATCCAACTGATCCCAATAACTGAAGAACTACACCAAGCAATTTCCTCAATGAAGAAGGACAAAGCCCCTAGCACAGAAGGTTTCACAGTGGCTTCTATCAGAAGATGCTGGATGCTATCAATTCTGAACTAATAGGTCTAGCTTTGGAATTGAGGAAATCAAAGAGGATCTTCAAAGCCTTAACCTCAACCTTCCTCAACCATATTCTAGGAAAGAGCAGGAAGCTTGTTTTGACAATTTCAGTACCTTCTCATGCATCGCATCCTACATGATTATATCAAAAGCTTCCAGGCTGAATATGGTGTTCACTATATCCAAGGAATAGGTAGAGTTTATGGTAGGTAGACATATCACAGTCTGATTTCATTCCAAAGAGGCAATAGTTTAACACACATCAAGACCCAAGATGAGTAAGCCTATGATAAAGTAAAATGGAAAATCCTTGTAAACATAAATTCTGAGAATTGGTTTACAAAAAAATGTGCAGAATGTATTTTAGGGTGTTTCTTCTTCACATTCTTTTCTGTGCGAATTAATGGGTCCCATCAAGCTTCTTCAAGGCTACAAGAAGAGTGAGGCAATAATACCCTCTTTCTGCTCTTTCCTTCAACATAAATGTGAATGCTTTCAGAGACCACTAAATTAGACGAAAAGCAGAGATCAAAGATCTCAAACTGAAAAACATAGCACAAATTATAGAAATACTTACTAGCTTATAGAAAAACATAGCACAAATTATAAAGTAAACCAGATATGTATGACGTAGTAATCAATTTTTCATAAAAAATATGACATGATAAACTAGTGATTATCTAATTTACATTGAAACTATATATTCATTGAAATTATATATATATATATATATATATATATATATATATATATATTGTGTTTACTTGTGACATTTTATGAACCCATGGATGAAAAAAGACACTTTTGCAAACTATGTTTGCATACAATATTCAGAAATAGAGTTCTGAAAGCCATATTAAATAATTATTGATGTTTACTTGTGACATTTCATAAATCCACAGATGACAAGAGACTCATCTATGGTCCCCTTCCAAAACTATATCGATATATGATATACAAATAAGATCAAGGAAAGGCGTTCCCATTACAAAGGTATATGGTGGTGATATAGTTCCTTATTTCATTTGGATGCAATTTGCAATAGCACACATAAATATGTGTCTAGAACCATTGTGAATCTATTTTTTTTTACGGAAACGGATAAAATTTAATTAAAGACTGGCAAATGGGCTTCCAGGGCCTTTACATAGCATATTCGGGCCCGCTATCCTGTTCCTCCTTTCCAGCTTAGTACCATTACAAATTCTGTGCTTGATGATCTTCCTTTCCTTAACTTTATGGGATCGCGCAATTTGAGCTTCCTCCATTGACAATTAGTTGGCTTTTATTTAGAAGAGCACCACGGTTGGCTTCAACGTCCGCAAGGCTATTTAGGTTCCTTAGCACATGACGAGCCTTATAAATTCTGAAGTCTGAGAGGAGGAGCCGGACTTTCCTATAAATTTGGCCAAGATAAATATCCATAGGCACCTTCTTGGTATGGACCACTTTGATGATCAGCCTGGAGTCACCGAAGATATTAAGCTTTTGGATGTTCAACTTCCTTGCTTGAACTAGTCCCTGCCATAGAGCCAGAATCTCAACTTGGTTGTTAGAAGCTTGTCCTAGGCCCCATGCATAGGAAAAGTGGAGATTGTTAGATGGCTCCAAGATAATGCCTCCTCCTCCAGCTTGGCTGGGATTCCCTTTCGAGGCCCCGTCAAAGAAAAGGCACCATTCATTCAGCACTGATATCCAATTGATGAAATCCATTTCAGCCAGCCTGATTTGCCAATTGGATTTGTGGGGCAAATTTATGACTTCAATGCTGTGACGATTTGGCGGGAACTCCTTAATCCATTGTTATTCTTCAGCAGAGAGAGGGGTCATGGTGCTCTTGAGAGCCTTTGTGTTTAACACTTCAATCAACATGACTCGGGCTTTGACAACGATTTGAGCAGGGACCCTGCTTTCTTCCTTGAGTATTCTATTATTTCTCTCCAACCAGATTTTCCAAGACAGGAACTTGGGGATCCACATCCACATGGTCTTGAGAAGATTATTATTGCTCAGGTCGTAGGGATAAAGGAGATGCCAACGACTTACCATTTCCACGACTGAGTTGGGTAAACTGATAGCGATAGGACCAAGCATCAATCTCCAGGATTCTTGGGTGAAATTGCAGGTTGTGAACAGGTGATCTGCATTTTCTTCAGCGCATTTGCACAATGGGCAGCGAGAAGGCCCAATCCAGCCTTTCCTCTTGAGATTATCAGTAGTGAGAATGCTATTGTGGAGTAAGGTCCAGATGAAGATATCAATTTTTGGAATGGACGGGAAGTTCCAGAGGGCTTTTCACGGGGCAGGATTGGGAGGAACCCAAGGCCGCTCCAAAAGAGCAACATAGATGGCAGATGCTGAGTATTTATCTGAACCGGAGCCCCAGCCCCGTTTATAAAGGAAGGACTCTTTTGTATAGCAAGAAGATTGGAGATCCTGACTGCATTTTTATGGGATTTTCCAGGCACCTGTCTTTGTTTCCTGTGAAGTATTTTTTTCGGAGGATCTGCTTGCTCCAAGTATTTTTGCCAAAAATCATGTTCCAGAGGATTTTGCCACCCATGGCTAGATTTTGGGTGGCCACATCTCTGATTTGAAGGCCCCCCTCCAGCTTTGGCTTTGTGATCTTGTCCCAGCTAACAAGGTGCAACTTCTTTTCATTATTTCATCCGCCCTCCCAGAGGAAGCGCCTGATCAGCTCTTCAATCTTGTTCGTTATGGTTTTGGGTGCTAACATAACTGAACACTAATATATAGGAAGACTGGTGAGGACAGAATTTATCAAGATAATTTTACCTGCCTTGTTGAGCCAGTTTGCTCCCCATGCTTGAATTTTATTTTTGATCTTGTCCAGAAGGGGCAGCCAATGGACAACTTTGGGAGAAGCTTTAAAAATAGGAATGCCCAGATAGGTAAAGGTATCCCAGATTGACATGCCTTCCATATCAAGGATTCAAGAAATGTTCAACATTTCGAGAGGGGAGCAATTCCATCCAAAGATCTTACTTTTGTGGAAGTTTATTTCACTTCCAGAGCTGATCATGTAGCAGTCAAGTTCTAATTTGAAATTCTTGGCTGTGTTGAGGTTGGCCGCTCCCAATAACAGAGTGTCATCAGTGAACTGGGTGTGGTTTACTTCCTTGACCTTAGGGACAATTCTTATGCCTGAGAGAGCTCTGTTTTGGAGGCTTCTGTTCAGCTGGAAAATTAGGACTGAAGCTTGGATGACAAAGAGCACTGGGGAGAGAGGGCAGCCTTGCCTTAATCCTCTTGAGGCCTGGAAGAAGTTGGTAGGTCAGCCATTAATCAACGGAGCTATCCAGGGAGCTGAAATGCAGGCTTTAACCCACTGAATAAAATTCTGATTGAACCCGAAGTTTCTCATGGCAGCAAAGAGGAAGTCATGCTTGACTCTGTCAAAAGCACTGGCCAAGTCCAACTTAACTACCATTCCTTTCTCTTTTTTCTTGTAGCTGGTATGAATGGCTTCTTGGACTAATATTATATTGTCCAGAATCTGTCTACCTCTTACAAACCCACCTTGATTTTCCGGAATTAATTTTCGCAGAATTTTTTTGAGTCTGTTGGCCATTATTTTGGTTATGATCTTGTATCCTGTGTTGCAGAGAGATATTGGCCTAAATCTATTGAATTTATTAGCTCCTTTTTCTTTTGGAATGAGAGCCAGGAAAGAGGAATTGGTGCTGCCTCCCAACTTGGTGCAGTTTTGAGACTTCTTGATCATTATGTACAAGTCCCTTTTAATAATGTCCTAGCAAGAGAAATAGAACCGGGCTGTAAATCCATCCGGCCCGGGAGCTTTGTCCGAGTCCATATTGAAAAGGGATTTTTTAATTTCACGAATACTCATAGGATTGTTCAGCAGCTGATTTTCCTCTTCATTGATCATATTTGGAACCTCTGAGAGAGGATGGGTGTTCGAATCCACAGGTTCCAAATCCGGGGCAGAGTAAAGATTTTGGAAAAAGGAGTGGGCAGCCTCCTTAATGCCGTTGAAGTCCTTTATAATTTGGTATTGCATCTGAATTTCGTTGATGGAGTTGTAGATTTTCCTAGCTTGGGCCTGCTTGTGAAAGAAGGTGGTGTTTTTATCTCCAGCTTGAAGCCAGAACGTTCTTGATTTGACTCTCCAGTAGATTTCCTCCTCTCTACAAGCTTTGTGATACTTCCTTTGGAGATCAGCTTCTCGGTTGAGCAAGGCAAGGGTGATAGGGTACTCTTCCATTTCCAGTTGATGCCTTTCCAGAGCCTTCTGGGTTCTTTTCCTTTCATCTGAAGGGGAACTTAGACCTTTAGCCCAAGTTTTCAAATCATCTTTGAGCCTTCTGAGTTTTCCTTCTCAGACAAAGAAGGGTGACCCATAAATCGGTTCATTCCAGGATTTATTCACAATGTCGAGGAACCCATCCTGATTTACCCATAATGGGTTGAAGCGGAAGGGGATGGGACCTAACTGTTCTTCAAGGGAAAGGGTGAGTGAGATTGGTTTATGATCGGAGGTGTAATGCGGGTGGATCTTGGAGGTTTCCATTAGCCCAAGAGTAAGGAAGGAGGAATGAATAAGGAACCGGTCTAAGCAGGAAGCAATGTGGCCAGGTCCTAATCTTTTGTTGGACCAAGTGAACTTTCCTCTGTCAGGGGGGATATCTTCAAGGTCCCAATCCAGCATCAAGTCTTCCACCCATTCTTTGGTAGGATCCCGGACTATAGATCCCCCTTTTTTTTACGCCAGAGCAAGGGTTACGTTTAAGTCACCAGCCACAACTAAGTTCTCAGGTTAATGCTGGTTAAGAAATTTTTTTAGAGAGTCCCAGCATTCTTTTTTCTCCACAAATAAGACAGGAACATACATATTAAAAATACTTACAAAATGACCGGATTCTTTATGATGCAGCTTGGTGAAAAGCCAGTGCGTGGTACCTTCTTCTTCTACAAGATCGAGCTTTGCAGAGTCCCAGAAATTTTCCAAACCCCCGAGGCTCCTCTAGCACTCACAGCCCTACCAGGGCCTTTCTTCCAAAACGAGTTCTTTGCTCGGAGGAGAGCTTCCTCCTCCATTTTCGTCTCTTGGATTAGGAGGACTTCCGGCCTCAATACTCTTACTAAATCCCTTATAGCTTCTTCTTTAAGGGAGCTTCCTAGTCCTCTCCAGTTCCAGGAGACGTATTGCATTATTTACCTGGTTAAGGGGGATGGCCCCCTTTCGGGGTTTTCCCTATCTTCATCCCCGATTTGGTGTTCATCATTTATGGGATGGTGTGCTTTGAGCCTTGAACTACATCCTTGTAGGACTGCTCTTCCCTTCTTTTCTTCTCAGGCTTCCATCCACGCTTTGGTTGGTTTTGAGAGACTAATGGACTACTTGCTTCAGTATCACCTTCCTTAGAGGAATCAGCTCCTGTTTCCAAACTCAGGCTAGTATGTTCCTTAGACAGACTGGAGCCAACAGGTTGAGGGGCTGGGTCGCTTGGCCTTTGAGGCTCCCGAACTTCGCCAGCTTCTGAATCACATGTGGGGTTTTGGGCATCATTAGAAGTTTCCTCAAGGTTGGGTGATGGGTTGCCTTCCTTTGGAGGTTCTTGGGTGGTTTTCTCCTTGTTTTTGGTGTTGCTGGAGATTTTTCCTTTCTTGATTTTTTGCCATCCTTCCGCATCTTCTTTTTCAGCAGCCAGTTTGGGGCAGTATCTTTGGAAGTGGCCATGTTCTTGACAATTTCTGCACTTGAAGGGCAAGTGCTCGTAGTCCAATTTCTGGTAATGGGTCCAGGATCCAACTGTTAGCTTTACTGCCTCAGGTAAGCCGACCTCAAGGTCCACTTCAACACAGATTTTGGCGCAGGAGTATTGTCCTTTGTTATCGGCTTTGTCAATGAAGTGGTCGATTCCGTTCCCTATTCTCTTTAGAGAGTCAAAGTCCCAGCAATGCAGTGGGAGATTGGGGAGCCTAACCCACACTGGCACCTCTTTGGGGAGGTTGATCGTGGGGTCAAAGTCTGGCTTCCATTTGTTCAAATATAGGCCCTACATTCCCATGAAGTAGGGGCCATTCCTGAATATTAAATCGTGATCTTCTTCTGATATGAATTCGAAAACAAAAAACCCTCTCCCGACAGGGTAACAGGTTACACCATGTTTCAAGTTGGGCTTCCAGTTCCTATGAATCCAATCATCTGTGGACTTGACGAAGGGCCAAAATCCCATGAAATGACCCACTAGACCTCTCTTAGCCAGAGCCAATGCTATTTTCATTGGTTTTTCTTCAGGAAGGGCGATTTTAGGTATTTCCTCCAGCTTCTTGATGAATTTTGGAATGACCGGGGGTGAGATTTTTTTTCCTCTACTATGGAGGATCCTTCTGAATGCATCCTCATCCAAAGTCAAAGGGGAGGGGGGGGGGGGCGACCTCCCCTCCCCCAGGCGCCACCATGCCTCTCACAGAAAACCTCAGCTCATGCCCTAGCGCGCAGCCTCCGAGCGCAGCTCTCTCAACTCAACTAGCTCTAAAATATTACACATAGTGAATCCATTTTTAGAACTGCTTTCATATACAATATCAAATAATAGTTCTCAAATCCAAATTATATAATTATTGATGCTTACTTCTGGCATTTCATAAAATGATAAATTCACAGATGACAAGAGACCCATCTATGGTCCCCTTCCCAAACTACAGTAGTATACAATGTGAATAAGAGCTCTAAAAGTCGTGACCATTGTGAAGGTGTATGGTCATGATATGGTTCTTTATTTCATTTGGATGCCCTGAGTAAATACATTTGACCTTCTAATGGTAGATGCAATATCTCAAAGAGAAATTAGTATCCTTATATTGGTAGATGTGGCAACGTGAATTCCCCAAATAGATAGGTCATGATGTTGTGTAAAGGTGAATATTGAGGTGATATTTTCCATGCATGCAGAGGACCCATTTGTAAGGAGATCCTAGGAAAAACCAAGAGAATCCAAGTATATTCAGATATATTGTGACAATAATTTCATCCATGCAAGACTCGTTTTGGGCATATCCTTGGAAAATTCAAGCAAATCTGGATCATATCCAAGGATCCATACACCAAGTCCAAAAATCCCAATCACTCAGATAAAACTACATAGATCCATCTTAAGGATCTATCAAGTGGCAAGAGGGAACAAATCCCTTGAGGTGTAAACCTTTTTTAAAATGTAAAAATTGAGGAAACCCTTGTCCCTTAAGATATTTGTTCCCGTTTGACACTTGGAAAATATGAAGTTATGATAGATCAATACTAGTGGTTATTACTTTTGTTATTCTCATTTTGGGCTCCTCTTGGCTTTTACATATTGTACATGGATGTGAAAGTATTTTTAGTCCATTTCTTCTACCGTCCTAACCTCATGCACTGTGAGAACAAATGGATAGTAGCGCCTCAAAATGGATACTAAATGTTTGAATAAATTCTTATTATAACATCTTATTAGTATAAATTATGACTCCAATATTTTTACATAATGCTTGCATGCATATCTCAAAATTGTTTCCAATAGACAGCTGTAAAACTCTGCAGAACATATTGAGAAGGGAATGCATTTTAACATAATCAACATAAACAAGAAATACGAATAAAATTGTTTTAAGTACAGGAATTCATCTCATATCCCCTTCATGGACCTTATTTCAAATTGAAAAACAATTCCACTTAAGTTTCTTGTAGAAAATATGCATTTTTCCCATGTCCTCTTGAATGCATGAGATTTTTCAGAATTGGTCCAAGTGTATATACTATAAGTAGACTATAATGTTATTTCTATCCTCAACTAACCATCACTTGAAGAGTTTGGGGATGTGGTCTACCCATTCGAGGGCCATGTCCCACCATCTCAGAAACCAGTGCAACATTCAATATAGAGTTTGCATATCAAATGAAGAAAAACTAGCAAAATTTAGAAACTCGTAGCAGGCACCAAATCTAGACATATTGCCAAAATTGGTTTTATTCTCCTTGTCGGCAATCTACAGAAAGATTGTAACAAAATAACCAAGGTCCAGATGAAGAACCAGCACATCAAGGGCTAGACGATGCCTTGGAGAAGCAAAAAGCTATGGCCAACTGCCCCTAAAATGTGATTTTTCCACCAAATTATGGAAACTATGGAACACATAGACCAGCCATCCCATCAAAAAGGATAAATCTACCAAGGAGTTCAAGAAATGGGAAAATCCATGGTATAAGAAAAATTTATGAAGAAAATCTGGGCTCAAAATCTATCCTAGATAAGAGTCTACTAACCATAGCGAATTAGAAATGGACCAATCTGGACTATTTTTAGCCAGTTGGCTGCTTGGTTTCTGAATCTGATATGGAAGAAATTTTCATTAAGTTATGTTATGTATACTTCGGTTCAAACAATGTCCATCATCTGGTTAATAAATTTACATCTAAACAAAGTATTAACATCAAAAATAGTATGGATTCATTTCAAAATAACTGTCATAGGAAAAGGTACAGTAAGAACAAAAAATCATGTTGGCTCAAATCAACAGAAGGAAATTGTTAATATAAAATAAGTAGATCCAAATTAAGGTAGATCTAAATCAATTCTAGATCCAATAAATTCAAAAATTATCCACAGAAAGATAGTAACAGAAGAACCGTTGAGATCCAAATAAACAATTATCCCATCAAGGGTCCAAAATCCATACAATTTCTTGGAGAAGAAAAACGCTGTGTCCAACTACTCCTAAAATGTGAATTTTCCAACAAATTAAGGAAAATATGGAACACATGGACAAGCCAGCCCAACACAAAGGTTAAATCTACCAAATATTTTCCCAAGAAATGGGGCAAATACACAAGATAAGGAAATGTTCTAAAGAAAATATGGGATCTAAATCTAGCCTAGATGATAGTCTAATATCCATAGCAATGGACCAATCTAGAATTCGTTTAGCCTATTAGCTTCTTAGTTTTTGAATCTGATATGGAAGAATTTTCCATTAAGTTATGTTATGTATATTAGTTTTATTCCACTATTTAAACAATGTCCATAATCTGATTTATATGTAAACAGAGTATTAAAGCTAGAGCTAGTATGAATTCATTTCAAAAGAGCTGTGATAGGAATGGGTACAGTAAGAAAAAAAATGTGTTGCCTAAAATAAATAGAAGGATTTCAGCAAACTCAAAGAAGCAAATCCAAATTGAGGTAGATATAAAATTTAAACTTATTATAAATTAATGCCAGATCAATGAAAGTAAAAAACTGATTGATCCCTTCAAACCGACAGACTCAGGTTGATTCAAAGAAAACTTTTGAAAGATGTTCTAATGTAAAATCTAGATAGAAAGGGCCAGTTGTTATCAAAAATTGCCATAAAAGGGAAAGGAATGAGGAAAGCATACCTGGAAGAGGTGTAAAGAAACAAGATGACCGAAATACAAGGTGCACTATCAGGAATGAGTGAAGCAATGACCATGGGAACCTAGCCCAAATATGTGAAACAAAAGGGACTCTAAACTCCTCATAGATATCCTTATCGAGTAAGCAGTTAGCAGGTCATGGGAACTGGTCCAGCACATTGAATGGTGCTTTTTAGAGGATAAGAAGAATTTCAATTTGGTAATATTACAACTTGTGAGAAGGAAAGAAAACTAGATGGTTGACTGGCTGGATAGCAAATCCATCCCACTCAAAAGTGATGGAGGGATAGAAATGGGCACATAAAAAGAAAAAAACAATACAACATATAGTGCTTCAACAAACACACACTGGGAAATCAAAACTACTTCACATGGAATCTAAAGCACATCATAGCGCAACTAAGAACCAGTTCTCACAGGTTAAGATGTGAATCAGGAAAATGGGAACAACCAAATAAGCCACCAGATGGAAGGGTGTGTAGGATATGTGTGAATGGGAGTAGAAAATCGAGCAGCGTTTTGTTCTATTTTGTATAGCATAATCACAAATCACAGAGATATCAAACTTGCATATCAAAGGCTAGGGATCGGCATTCTAGAAGGATCTAGTGGGAGCTACATCGAAGTTGGTACCAAAAAATATGCGTGCAAGAAGAATACAATTGAAGGAAGATACATCTGTTTATTGTCACATTTTTCTTTAAGCTCTTTGAATATGTTACACAGAAGGAATATTTTTTATCTCATATAGCCACTCGACTGAGTGATAGTTTAATAAATCAATCCATCTATCTATCTACTCGATCTTATAAAATATAGAATAAATCACATGATTTCCAACAAGGGAATGGACAATGGGTTTGTTGCCTTTTGCTTAAAGATGAGCACATCCACAGACTCCAATCTAAGTAACTCCATAACCTCAGTTAGATTCTATTAATACATATCTATGACCAAAATTATAAACATGGAGCCAACCAACGTATAATAGAAGGGACCAAAAGCCACACCATCTGTTGAATATTGACATAATAGCCCACAGAAGCATGTGGACTACAATCTGTTCTTGATCTATGTGAGAAGCCATAATCTACAATATTTGTTGTTGGATTCCAAATGAGCAACTAGGTCCTCAAAATGCCGCAACACTAGTTGGTATACCCTACCTTCAATATGTTAAAAAAGAATTAGAAAAAGAAGTTGGGACAAAACACCAAGAAAGTAAGAAGGGGTTTTTTAAATTGTGCTGATGAATAAAAAATTGAACCTACACTTGAAACCCAGAGAGAAGGTACCATTTAATGTAGAGAGGACATATTAGACAAAAAATCTCAAAAACATCTATTAGAGGTTACAAAGAACAATAGTAATATATATTGTACATGTGGGAGAAGAAATAAACATGTCTCAAAAATGTGCTGCTGTTGTTGAATGAATGCATAAACATTACTTCTACTATTGTATGAATGCACATGTTTCTATCTATTGGGCATAAAACAAAACCATTATTTAGAACATATTTTGACCATGCCCCACACCATGCCCCACATGAACTCTGAGACCAAACCTGCTGTAGTCGAGGAGGAGGAGGGATGCATCCTACTCATATTCATGATGATGATGATGCTCCTCCAGTAGTAGAGGAGGAAGAAAGACATAGACAGAATAGTTCTTTGCAATGGATGGGTCACCTTATAATTAGTATGAGTCATATCCCTTTTAGTGAAATCTTTGATTCAACCAAAATAAAACCCTTAAACACTCAATCCAAAACAAGGACAAGATGGTGTCCACTTAAGGCTCAACTGTTGGTAGAAAAACCATAGAATAGGTGATCTATCCCAAAAACCATCGATTCCCTTGGCCAAAGGAGAAGTTTGAAAAATAAATGAGATCATCTAATTATGCTATTACATTCAAAATGAGAAATGAGATCATCCGATTATACCATTAGATCCGAAATGACACAAGAAAGGGATAATAATAAAGTAGATATGGCTGATAAAATGACAAAAGCTGCAGGGTTTTGTGGGTTGAAAATTCAGTGAAAATAGAGAGGTTAGTAGAAAATTAGTCCTAGATTAGATTTGATTTGGACAAAAAAAAATAAAAAATGAAGAGACATGAGGAGATAGAGATGCATACATATGTGGAGTGGAGTAGCATGGATTTTCTTTTCTCATACATTGTTTATTCTTCTGTATCTGTAGTGAATGCCATAAACAGGTTGTTAACACATTTCTAATGATATTTCATATCGTAGAAAGACAAATATTAAATTAGGAAGACAAAGAAAATAAGAGAACATCAGACCAAACACATTCTCTATCAGATGTCCTTCCCAGTTAAGAGCATTCTAGACATCCAAATCCATTTTCCCTCGAGGCGACCACTGTTCTCTATCACAAATAGAGGTGGGCAGAGATTCCTACTCTCGAGACTCAAACAACGACATCCAAATTCAAGAAAGACACAACACACCAAACAAGAAGATACGATCCATGTTGAAAGCACGAAATGAGAAGACATACCAGCAAGCAGAAATTCCATGGCCATGGAAAGAAGAGAGGAAATTGCAGAAGCGGAAATGCCATAAATGCTGAAATGGAAAGATTATGATTGTGATTGCCCGCCTGCCATTGTTGGTTCTCTCCATTCCCTATTCAATCCAAAGTGTACAAAAGTTTTAAAAGGAAACAAAAAACAATTCAATCTGAAGCTTAAAAAGGAAACAACCTAATACACCGGTTAAACAAGAAGACTGAAAACAAATTTATATATAAAAATATATATTATATATTTGTCAAAATAGGTTGTGTTAAATTTTGCTTTTTCCAAGGTGTAAATAAAAAAATTATGGAATCTCTATTTATTGAAATATAAATTATATATTTTGTTATAATTTATTGAAATTTAGATTATATATTTTGTTAAAATATAGCTTTTTAAATTGTGTTTTTTCTAAATATAAAAAGAAACATGGTGGAATCTCTCTATATTAATGGTTTTTTTACATTGTAAGAAAATATGTAATTTGTTATTCATAAGAATCAAAATTACATGATAGTTGTTCATGTAAAATCCCCTTCAAAGTAGGCTTGAAGAGAATATTGAAGCCATGGGAAAAATAATACAATATCCAAAAATAAATGAGAGGGACTCTACCCATCAACCTGTAGAAAATAAAAATGCAGAAAAGATAAAATAACTATGAGACATAAAATAGCAGGGATCCAAAGAGATGTCATACAAACACAACCTAAAACAGTCCAAGGCGAAACTAGAATGGAGGAACTAGAAGCAGGTAAAGCGAACTTTAGCAATCATGATTCCATTTGAGTACTTACATAAGTGAAGAATACCAGGGAAGTATCCTATCACAAGATTTGATAGGTTGTTCGTGTTAGAATTGAACTCCTTGTATAGGTGCCTGAAGGATAAAGAAAGAAAACAATTCTTTAGGAGCCCATTCCTTTTCAACCAGCAATCATAACTCAATGACTACAAATTGGTTATACCTATGGCCCAATCAATTATGACCTTTGAGTCACCAAAAATAGAAAGCTAGAGAATATTTTTTTTTGCGAACCATAAAAGCCCCGATAAGGCTAAAAGTTCAGTAAAAGTATTAGTACCACTCCCAAAACCCATCCTTAGCTTGAAACTGTGAGAGTCATATATATTGAGGATCATGCTAGTACCACAATTTCCATCCTACTCAGCCCCATCAAAGAATCCATATATGGTATCAGATTCCAACATTGGGCTGATTCAGATATTTGAAACTTTTGGGGCACAATCTCTGTTCCATTACAGAAAACCCGCCATAATCTAAGAAATAAGTAAACCTACTTGCAAAGTTTAATCACGTCTTCTAATGTCTGCTTCAGTTTTCCTTTGGAGCATGTGAGGAATATCAATGTGTAAAACCCAGTGACCTTTGAAAATAGTGGCATTGCAGGAAGGTGCTCATGCTTTTCCCAGGCTGAAAGCTCAAAATGCATATGGTTATGAGCACATAGGCTAGAGATGGTGATAATTGCAAATATAAATTTGAAGTAGTAACTATGACAGCATTGAGACTTGTAAAAAACCATGACATCTGGTTATTGATTGGAGTGATGAACACGATTGGAGTGGGAAGAACCATACCTTTGAAGCACTCCAACTGGTCACTGCGATATCTTGAACTGGCTTATTGTCTACAAAAGTAAGGTATCAAGTGATAAAACAAGGGATTAGGGGTCGAACAATACCTTCATCCCACAAATCTAAAGTTGACGTGTTTTTTTGGCCATGCATTGGATGCATTTGGTAAGTATACATGGAGGAGGTGCATTTGAATGGCCAGTTCTCGAGGGGATGTAGGGCTATGATGCTTCTAGATAGGTATCGATATGTTACTGGTTCTAGTACCTAATTCATAATTGACGTAGGAACCTAATTTTCCTTTGGAACGCACTTAATCGGGTTTGCTTCAATGGTGCAGCAGGGATAAAGATGGTCAAGAGAAAATTCATGCAATTGCTTTGTTGGATCTCTGAAGATAGAGGTGCATGGAACCATAATTACTAATAGAAGGTATACAACTTACAAAAATTACTTTTCATTGTCAAATTTGCAATTTTCCATGACAATTAAAAATGACTAACATAAATGACTAATTCATATTCTTTTAGCTAGTCATTTTTTATGCTGTGACTAAATTACTCGTTTATGTTAGTAATTTTTAACCCTGTCACTTATTATGTAGTCATATTTGTTAACTGGTGACTAAATTAGTCGTTTATAGCTGGGTCAATCAAAATTGCTCATATTTAGTAGTAAATCACTTGAAAAACCTATGGTGACTAGAACTTTTAGTCACCTATGTTGATGTAATTGTAACTTCGAAATGTATTTACTTGTATTTCTTATCTATTGTAACCCAATGTTTATTCCAGGATGTGTCTGTAATGTAATTGAGTCATGTCATACCCCGATGTTTATTCCGTGAAGTTTCTATAATATAAAATTCATGTCAAGTCATTATGGGTAACCCTCCTATTGGTAAAGGGTTAAAGTCCCCGTAGTTGTGGGGCCCTAGGGTTATTAGAATATCATAGAGATGTTGACCCTAGGTGAGTCCTTGTAAGTTGGGGCAATATTCCCCACCATTGTGTTAAGGATAAACCTCCTTGTTGTTCGGAGGAGGCAAAGTCCCCACAAGTTGTGGGGCACTAGGGTTATTAGACACTCCTAGAGATGTCGGCTCTAGTAAGTAATTTTTAAGTGAGTCCGACATGTTGGAGTGGGTTTCAAGTGAACAAAAGAATATAAATAGAGAGTGAGCCTCTCTATTTATCACACACACACTCACTCATTGGGGCGCATGAGTGAGAGGAGAAGTTGCTGGGACAAGAGAGAGACTACTGCTGTCAGGAGATCATCTTTATGTTTTCAGGTTTTACTTTTGGTGCTGATTATATCTTTGAGGAAGTTACAGGGTTTTATCCTTTATGGTTTCCCCAAGGAAAAATCTTTGTGACTCTTGTATCTTGTGTTGTGCTTGTGTTTTATTGCTGTGCATGTTATTCTCTCAGTTAAAGATCCTAAGATCATAATGGTAGCTTGAATGATAAAAATCCAACATGGTATCAGAGCTAACCTAAGAAGAAGACATTATGCAGCTGTAGAAGCTAGGGATTCTTAATTTTTAGGTCTCTCTCCACAATCCATCAGCAAAAGTATGCTATCCTGACTCACCATTGAAGGGCGCATCTTTCTGCCAAAGCGGAATTCGATTTCGAGCCATTAGAGGAAATTTGGGGTCTAAAATGGGCCTTATAAGAAAACGTGCCAAAATAAGTTTTTGTGAGTTGGAATTCAAGAACCAATAGAATTTCAATAAAATAAGTCAACCATAATGGTTGACTTGACATATTTGTCATTAAAAAAAACTACTTTTTTTGTTCGTATTTTTGACATATCTCATTGTGTTTTTACTCAAATTTCGATCGGGAGAGCTCGTTGGATGCGGAATTTGATTCTACATCCAACGAGTACCCACACTGCATACTTTTGATAGACCCCGCTACCCCAAAAACAAGAAATACCTGAAAAAATGTGATGATGATGTCGAAACACAGGGAGATATGTCGAAAATACGAACACAAAAAGTAGTTTTTTTCTTTCTTCCTCCAAAATTAATCAATATTATTTTATTATTTTAACTATTATTTTATTATTTTAACTATTATTTTATTATTTTCCTTAGGAGGCCCATTTTAGACCCCAAAATTCCTCTAATGATTTTTAGTTTTGGTGCGGGAAATTAGGGCTTTCTACAGAAGAGGAATTTTTGAGTGAGCCCAGCATAGGATTGTTCTCCTCATAAAAAATGAAGTTTAGAGACCTGGATAAATATTTTTGGTTGGGTGAAATTCTGGCAAAGTCAAACCCTAGTTTGACCTCGAGCTAGAAAAATCGTAAATACTAAAACGACTAAGTTTTGGTACATTCGCTATATCTAGAGATTGGTGAAGGATCAGGAGCGGAAAATTGCAGAGACCAAAGATAAACTATGAATGTGCACTGTGTCCAACATTCAGCTTCATATTCTCTATATTATGGGATATATGATCCCTCCAAGTTAGGGTTCCAACCTCTTCCAGATTTCATCCCTAAATAGGACACCTGGGGCGAATTGCTATATCTTGAGCTACACAGGTCCAAATGTGACTTATGAAGATGTTCCAGAAATTTCATGGAATTTAATTTCTATGGTCTGAGTTTCAGACTCAGAATATGAATCAGTGACATGTGACAATCCGTACAACTTTTTTGTTCTGAACAGTCCTGTAACAGGTCACCTTGGGAAAATGACCATAAGTCCCAATTGGTGAAACCAATTCTGATGAAACCTATGGGGTTGGATCAGGTACATTCCGGGATACCTCAGTACGAAGTTTCAGACATAGAGGAGTATTAATTTCAAAGATACCGCAGAAATAGTAACAGGAATTTCCGCAGAAGAAATTGGAAAACTAGGGCTTCCTGTTTCGGGAGCTTCCCTCCACTGTTTTCAAAAAAGGATTACATTGGACATCTCAACTTGAAGATATATATCTTTCTATCCAATCATATATAAAATATTCCAAGTTTTGAAAATTAGGGTTTCTCTGACAAACCCTAGATTAGCTAGCTCCGGGACCAGGACAAACACCTCAAATTGGTAAGATCTAATCTTTTGCTATTTGCATTTGAGGTTCTCATTTCAAAGTGATCTATCACATCAGCTTGATGATAAGCTTAGTGAAGTTGACAACTTCCAAGCATGGAAGTATTTTATCTCTCTAAATAAAATGAATTGGACACCTACATGCGTAGAGAGGTTCCAGTTCCAGAGGGAGATGAGGCTAAAAACCTTACACCAGAAGAACTTGGTCAAGGCCAAGAAGATCATTGTTGATTCAATCATGGATCACCTTGTACCACAAGTGTCTAAAGACACCAAAAGAGATGTTTTATTCCTTGACCAAGCTATTTGAAGGAAAGAACATAAATCAGAATATTACTTTGAGAAACCAGTTGAAGAATGTGAAGATCCAAGAATGCAAAGACCATACAGTCATACTTTATGGGGGTCTCTCAAATTAGAGAACAACTTGAAGCAGTGAAAGAAGAAGTGAAGAATGCAGGAGTGGTGATAGCCACCTTGAATGGTCTCCTAGGATCATGGGATTCACTCATTCGAGGAATGTGTGCTAGAAGGAAGTGATTACTTTCAGTAGACTCTGGGAAGAAGAAGAAGCTCGAATCATAATAAGAGAAGAGAAGATGGGAGCAACTAAAGATCAAGCTCTCACCATCCAAAGAAGATTCCTCAAGAAATGAGGAATATGAATATATCAACTCTTGAAGAACCTCTTATCCATTTTAAGCATTTGTATAAGAAACGATGCTATTATGAATGAAGAAGACGATGAAGCTGAAGGCTCAAGAAGGAGTCTACCCACGAAACAAATAAAGATAAGTACTCAATTGTCATTTCATAATATTGTTTTGTTATGCATTTGTTTATATTCAGTTGATGTATTATGCATGATAGGATGTTTGCATTAATGACAGTATACTACTAAATATGCATGTGATGGGTAAGTAGCTCATGGTGCTATACAACTCTCGATTGCTACTTATCTAGAATGAAACCTCTTTGCTGACATATTGGATTAGTGCACAATCTTAATGTTGTCTTGGTAGAGATGGAAGGCATCTAGAAAAGTTTCTGTGAGATATGGACGGATTTTGTATTGGCTAAAGTAGTTTCATGATCATATATTTATGCATAAGAATTTTCCAGTATGAATATTCCTTATGAAATGTTTCTAACCATACAAATGCATTTGACTTGTAGGAAAGATCGCATACAAGCAAAGAAGGATGAGACTTGTTCCGAAGAACAAGTGACGACAGTTCAAGTTGAAGAATAATATGACGAATGTAGTGACATGATTGATGCAGAACCTTCTAGCTATGAAGAAGTTCAAGAAGAATGATGTCTAGGATGCAGTATCAATACGTGAAGGAAAGTTCATAGTTCCATCATGCAGTAGATGGAAACATCACGGGATAACACATACATGATGAGCTTGATGAAGATCTTAACATTTGCTACAAGGTTGAAGATGAAAGTCTATACACTAGATGGATACATAGAATATTAGTAGCATAGGAAGCTACTTGTCACTCCGGTACAGAATGTTTCAATGCATAGAGTACGGAAGACAGAGGGAGTATGATGCTCTGCTTCAGAGGGAGTGACTATAGAATATCTTGAGGTCCAACATGGTACGACAAGATGGATAGAATACTGATGACTCTATACTTTACTGATAGTAAAGCGGATTCCAACCTTTGCTTCAAGGTTGAAGGCGGAAGGCCAGTGACGCTCCTGTTATGTGTCGATGCACTATTTTCTAGGCATGAAGGTGTGGACAGGGGAACTATGAAATAGAGATCTTGAAGAGGTTTAGGATGATGGACTATAAGGCCATGACCACACCTATGGAATTGAACTTGAAGCTATTGAGTGTTGCTTCACTAGAGACGGTTGATGCTACGATGTATCGTTAGATGATTGGTTCCTTGATGTACCTGACAAATACGAGACCGGATATTTGCTTTGTTGTGAACACATTGAGACATGTTCACCTGATGGTTTCAAAGCATGCTGTGAGGTACCTAAAGGGTACAGTTTATTATGGGCTCAAATATGAGGTGAATCAAAATATTAACCTAGAAGGTTATGTTGATTCAGATTGGGCAGGCAGTGCACTTCAGGGTGTTGCTTCAGTATAGGATCAGGTGTGATCTCTTGGTTTTAGCAGGAAGCAATCCTGTGTGGCACTAAGTACAGCTGAAGTAGAGTATGTTGCAACTTGTTCAGCTAGTTGTGAGGCGGTATGGCTGAGGAAGCTACTGTCTGATTTATTTGATCTCCAGTTGGATGCTACTTGTATACATTGAGACAACCAGAGTTGCGTGAAGTTGTCATAGAATCCAATGTTCCATGACAAGTCGAAGCATATTGAGATCAAGTATCACTATATCAGGGATATGGTGTAGAGGGGAGCAGTAAAGCTCCAGTATGTTGTGACAGAGGAACAGATAGCTGATGTGTTGATGAAGCCATTGGCTAGGGTGAAGTTTGAGTACTTCAGGAAGAAGCTTGGTGTTCTCCAGATCAAGGTTTCCTCCAAGGGAAAATGATGAGACCCATAGCCATTCTGACATGGTGAGAGGATTGGTTCCTTCCATGGTCAGATGTAAGGGCTGAGCCATTCTGTCATGGTGAGAGGATTGGTTCCTTCCATGGTCAGATGTACGGGCTGAGCCATTCTGTCATGGTGAGAGGATTGGTTCCTTCCATGTCAGATATGAGTGCTGAATCCGTAATCCATTTTGATGAGTAGGTCAGATGCAAGGGCTGAGCCATTCTCTCATGGTGAGAGGATTGGTTCCTTCCATGTCAGATATGAGTGCTGAATCTGTAAGCCATTCTGACGAGTAGGTCAGATGTAAGGCTTGAGCCATTCTGTCATGGTGAGAGGATTGGTTCCTTCCATGTCAGATATGAGTGATGATCCATTCTGATATGACTATAGGATTGGTTCCTACATGATCAGATATAAGGGCTATTGCCATTCTTGGAATGGATCTGCCTGGTGAGGTACTAGGAATACTTGGTTTGGGATTGAGGGCCATTCTGATATGAGTCTGAGATGTGTTCTCACATAATCAGATATGAGTGCATGGCCATTCTGATGTGATAGAGGGATGTTTTCCCACTTGACAAAATGTAAGGGATGAGCCATTCTGTCATGGCTAAAGGATTAGGTTCCTTTCATGTCAGATGTGAGTGATGGCCATTCTGACTTGGTGTCAGATATAAGGGCTACTGCCATTCTTGTAATGGAGCTACTTGGTGAGGTACCAGGAACCCTCAGTCTAGGACTGAGAGCCATTCTGATGTGACTGAGGGATGTGTTCCCACATGATTAGATGTAAGTGTAGAGCCTTTCCATAGATGATAGTAGGTGTGTCCTATCATGCTGGTGGATGTGAGTTCTAGCCTTTCCATAGATGATAGTAGGTGTGTCCTATCATGCTGGTGGATGTGAGTGCTGTCCCTTTTCATAGATGGTAGTAGGTGTGTCCTACCATGCTGGTGATTGTAAGTGTTGTGACTTTCCACAGATGGTAGTAGGTGTGTCCTACCATGTTGGTGGATGTGAGTGCTGTGCCTTTTCACAGATGGTAGTAGGTGTGTCCTACCATGCTGGTGATTGTAAGTGTTGTGAATTTCCACAGATGG
Source organism: Pseudotsuga menziesii (assembly GCA_001517045.1). Lineage (NCBI taxonomy): Eukaryota > Viridiplantae > Streptophyta > Pinopsida > Pinales > Pinaceae > Pseudotsuga > Pseudotsuga menziesii. The sequence continues at coordinate 311,449 of LPNX010896444.1, read as the reverse complement.
TAGTAGGTGTGTCCTACCATGTTGGTGGATGTGAGTGATGTGCCCTTCCACAGATGATATTAGTTGTGTTCGATCATGCTGGTGGTTGTAAGTGCTGAGCCTTTTCACAGATGATAGTAGTTGTGTCCTATCATGCTGGTGAATGTGAGTGTTGGGCCTTTCTGATGTGATTGTAGGATTGGTTCCTACATGATTAGATGTGAGTGCTAGGCATGCCTTTCTAATGTGTAGGTCAGATGTAAGTGCTGGATGGGCCATTCTGACTTGGTGTCAGATATAAGCGTTGAAGAAAGGCCTACATGGAGGCTAGGCCTACAACCAGCATGAAAAAGGGCTGCCTCTGTAGAACCTCCTGTGACGAGAAGAATCATGAGATAGGACCCATGATGATCTAGTAATGATGATCTAGTAGTGATGATCTAGATCGAGTGATGATCCATATCTAGTGATGATGTCGAGTGATGATCCAGATCTAGTGACGATGTCCAGTGATGATCCAGATCCAGTGACAATGTCCAGTGATGATCTAGATCCAGTGATGATGATCCAGATCAAGTGATGATCCAGATCCAGTGATAATGATCCAGATCGAGTGATGATCCAGATCTAGTGATGATGATCCAGATCGAGTGATGATCCAGATCCAAAGATAAATATGACTTGAAGACGAAGATGACTTGAATACGAAGACGAATTGAATACGAAGATGACTTAAAGATACATATGACGATATGATCCAGAGAAGAAGACTAGTGATGAAAATTGTGTCAAGAGAATACCTTCCTAGTTAAGAGGGAGTGTTGATGTAATTGTAACTTCAGAATGTATTTACTTGTATTTCTTATCTATTGTAACCCAATGTTTATTTCAGGATGTGTCTGTAATGTAATTGAGTCATGTCATACCCCGATGTTTATGCTGGGAAGTTTCTGTAATATAAAATTCATGTCAAGTCATTGTAGGTAACCCTCCTATTGGTCAAGGGTTAAAGTCCCCGCAGTTGTGGGGCCCTAGGGTTATTAGACTATCTTAGAGATGTCGACCCTAGGTGATTCATTGTAAGTCGGGGCAATATTCCCCACCATTGTGTTCAGGATAAACCTCCTTGTTGGTCGGAGGAGGC
>LPNX010896444.1:296792-310243 GCA_001517045.1 Pseudotsuga menziesii | reverse complement strand
CTCTATTTATCACACACACACTCACTCATTGGGGCGCATGAGTGAGAGGAGAAGTTGTTGGGACAAGAGAGAGACTGCTGCTGTCAGGAGATCATCTTTATGTTTTCAGGTTTTACTTTTGGTGCTGATTCTATATTTGAGGAAGTTGCGGGGTTTTCTCCTTTATGGTTTCCCCGAGGAAAATTATTTGTGTCTCTTGTCTCTTGTGTTGTGCTTGTGTTTTACTACTGTGCATGTTATTCTCTCAGTTAAAGATCCTAAGATCATAATGGTAGCTTGAATGATAAAAATACAACAACCTAGTAGCTAATTCCTCATTTTGTACTAGTGATATGAATCCCACGCATCACATACTCTCTTCTCATAGTTTGACAATCTTACTGTACCATTCTCCTTCATTAATATCTTATTGTATGGTCTGATTCAATTTTTCTCCAAGCCTCAACTAGCCATAGTTGATGCAACCATGAATTCATGGCTAGTAGCATAACCACATTACATTATAGCATAGGTCCCATCCAAAAAGTGATAATTGCTTCATACAATAAACCAAACATGGTTTTGAAAAACATGGTTTCGGAGGATTCAAACCTTAACTAAAGATATGGTTGTGGAACAAAATTTTGAAGGCTTGCACAATATCTTGATGGATTCTAGATTATGATGATGAAGAAAATTCCCATATGCAAATCCAATAAAGGGTATGCTAATATAAAAGGAGTAGTAATGAAAATGCAACCATCCTATGATCCTAGGAAATTAGATTTTGTGTCTTGTTTCAAAATGAAACCATTCTAGAAAACAAAATTTATGTATTAGATCATATGAAACATATTATCAATAATAGTCTACATATTTGTAATTAATATTAGTGTCATTGTATAGGTACTAGTAAGTCTAAACCATAGAATTTTACACCTTTTATAAAATTTATAAAATCGATACAACCCATTGCAAAATCACATTATAAAAACAAAAAATTCAATACAACTTAATGCAATTGATAAATTCTCATCGTGGCATGGACTAGTGTATTACTAAAAAAAATTAATAAAAAATAAAACATATTTGTATTTATCTATATATATAAAGAACTGATATTTGAATAAACATATTTAGAAAGACATTTATATTAAGTAGAGAGTCCATCCATATCTTGTTGTACACTCCTCTATTAACTAGTAACAACCACATTAATAATATTAATGTGATCGAATACATCCATAGACACAAATTTTACACATTGATAATGTTAAGATTTAAAAGTTGTTATGCCAAAACAAGAGGGTCACTGAAAGAATAACAAGCACAACAGAATAAAAGAGAACACAAATATTTATACTAGGAAACCCTCATGTGGGAGAACAACCAATAAAAATTCCTTGATATATACTTCAACCAAGTACAATGTAAGACCCACGAATAAGATTAGATTGCTTCCTCCTCCTCAGATGGACTTCTCTGTCTCTCTCTAGTGAAATTTATTGAGTTTTGAGTGTGTCTAAATGAGGGAGGTGCCTCACCTATTTATACATATTAACTGAGAAGCATGATAACCCAACATGGATGAATTCTCCTCACAACTAGGGACGACTTACTTTGGGAGACTCAAAATACATTTTAATAATAATTTTATGGGAACTATTGACCTGAATTACAATGAAAGTTTTATCTCAATACTTTACCTGGCCAATTACATTTATGAAATCCCCAATCATAGGAACAACACATCCAAAAGGAGGAATTATAATAATAATACAAAATAAAATATCTTTCGTAGTTACATTTCTTTAACACCCCCCCTTAAGAAGGAAGATCTTATACAACAATAGTAACAACAACACATCTATATAACTGATTGGTATGTCTATATATCATAGGAAGTTTTCAACAACTATATCATCATCATCTCAACACATATTTATGAGCATCATCATATCGACACATCATCTCGAGAATCATCATCTTGACACTTCATCATGTGCATCATCATCTCAACACATCATCTCGAGAATCATCATCTTGAGAATCATAATCTCGACACATCATCATGAGCATCATCATCTCAACACTTCACCTCGAGAATCATCATCTTAGCACTTCATCTCGAGAATCATCATCTCGACACATCACCTACAATATCACACATATAAACACAAAAAAACATCCACAAATTATGCGGAATCACACATAGCATAAATAATGATGAAATCTCATCATCTGCAAATGAATGCAAGACCACATAGTCTGCAACTGAATTTAATACCAAAACATTTGCAAATGAATGTAGGACCACATCATCTAAAACTTAATGCAAAACAAGAATGTACACAAATGAATGCAAGACCACATCATATGCAACTGAATTCAATACCAAAATGCCCACAAATGAATGTAGTACCAAATCATCTGCAATTGTATGCATGATCTTTTGTAAATGACTTCCGGACCACAACATCTACATACTAATTGTAGGCCTTCCACAAATGAATTAGGAACCACAATGACACAAATGAATGTCGGATCACATCATCTACAAATGAATGCCAGAACATCCACAAATGAATACTTGACCAAAACGTCGACAAGTGAATTCCTGACCACATCCTCTACAAATGAGTGCCAGATCGTCTGCAAATGAATATTGGACCACAATGTCCAGATGCAAGTGAATCTCAAACCTTATGTAAATAAATGTCAAACCACAATGTCTGCAAATTAATTTCGTACCACAACGTCCACAAATGGATTCCAGACCACATCATCTACAAATGAATTCAATACCATCCACAAATGAATCATGGGCCACAATATCTTCAAATGAATTATGTACCACATCAATATCTGTAGGCACTCTGGCCTTCTTAGCACATCCATCACATCATCAATAAAAATCTCCTCATTACTGCTTCTTTCTAGGGAGGTCCTTTTGGACTACACCAAGCTTGGCTCGAAAATATTCAAAAATCACATGAGACCGAGGCATAGTCAACACATATGCTACTTGTTCCTATGTAGGAGCATACATGATCTTCACAACTCCTTTCTACACCATATACCAGATGTAATGATACTTTATCTCTATATGCTTTAACTTATCATGAAACAATGGGTTCTTTATAAACTTGATACAACTCTGGTTATCACAGTAAATATCAGTTGCATCCATCTTGACATCAATCAGATTTTAATGTCCAAATTTTTTTATTGGGTCACAATGGCCAAATAACATTTTCCATATTCATGAAATTTGTCAAAGGGACGCTAAAAGTCAAATAATTGCCAAGGAGGAAAATCACAAGTTTCCTAGGTTGGGGGTGGAAGCTTTCAGATTTGGAATAAGGGGGATAATAAATGATGTTTAGAAATTGGAAGAGGATAGATATTTAATAATGTAGATTATTAAATAAATAGAAGAGAAAATTGAAATGTCTATGGAGAATGGAGACACATGGAAACTATGGGGCCACACTCAAGCTATAAATTCTATGTTAAATGGAATCCTCCTCTTGTAATTTTGAATCTATGGGAATCCTACTATTTTGGGATGGATTATGAGGTTAATATACTTGTCCATATATGTCATAGTTCGAATTTGGGATGAATTGTAACTTACATGGGAGAGGAAGAGCCAAATGGGAGTTGCATGGGAAATTGGATGGATTCCCCTTACATTTATGACATCTATGACACCAATGATGGAGATTCTATGATAGTTATGACAAAAGTCAGATATGAAGGTTGACATACTTACATACTGACATTTCAGGACTGAATAGAGCAACTTAGAGTTCGAATTTGGGAGTTGGAGAAGGCCAAGAGGCTCCTACTAAAATATGGGAGAAGAGGGAAGGTGAAGAGAGAGGCCACATAGCATACACTAGTACAAAATGAAGAATTAGCTACTAGGTGACTAAAAACTCTAGTCACCACAGGTTCTTCAAGTGATTTACTACTAAATATGAGCAATTTTGATTGACCCAACTATAAATGACTAAAATTAATGACTAATTTAGTCACCAGTTAGCAAATATGACTAGATAATAAGTGACAGAGTTAAAAATGACTAACATAAACAACTAATTTAGTCACGGCATAAAAAATGACTAGCTAAAAGAATATGAATTAGTAATTTATGTTAGTCATTTTTAATTGTGTCATGGAAAATTACAAATTAGACAATGAAGTGTAAAATTTGTAAATTGTCTACCTTCTATTAGTAATATTGGTGCCATGCACCTCGATTTTCATAGATCCAACAAGCAATTGCATGAATTTTCTCTTGACCATCTTTATCTTTGTTGCACCATTGAAGCAAACCAATTAAGTGCGTTCCAAAGGAAAATTAGGTTCCTACGTCAATTACGAATTAGGTACTAGAACCAGTACCATATCGATGCCTAGCTAGAAGAATCATAGCCCTACATCCCCTTGAGAACCGACCATTCGAATGTGCCTCATCCATGTAGACTTACCAAATGCATTCAATGCATGGCAAAAAAAAAACGTAAACTTCGGATCTGTGAGCTGAAGGTATCATTCAACCCCAGCTAGTATTCCCCTATTTTTGCACTTGATATACTATTTTTGTAGATGATAGGCTGGTTCAAGATCTCACAGTGATCAGTCGAAGTGCTTCAAAGGTATGGTTCTTGCCGCTCAAATCGTGTTCATCACTCCAATCAATAACCGGTTGTTATGGATTTTTATAGGTCTCAATGCTGTCGGAGTTACTGCTTCCACTTTACATTTGCAATTATCACCATCTCTAGCCTATGCGCTCATAACCATATGCATTTTGAGATTTCAGCCTAGGAAAAGTATGAACACCCTCCTCCAATGCCACTATTTGAAAAGGTCACTCATTTTTGCACATCGACAATCCTCACACGCTCCAAAGGAAAACTAAAGCAGACATCAGAAGAAGTGATTAAACTTTGCAAGGAGGTTTACTTGTTGTAGATGTCATTATAGAGCAGGTGTTGAACGATACCTTCAACCCACAGATCCGAAGTTGAAATTTTTTTTTTGGCCATGCATTGGATGCATTTGGTAAGTCTATGTGCAGGAGGTGCATTCAAATGGTTAGTTCTTGAGGGGATGTAGGGCCCTCATCTGTGGCTGTCACTTGTCGTCGTCCTGGAGAGTATCGATCGGAGTTGATGATTTGGCTGAAAAGTTGCGACGACAACCGGATTTTGAGCCAAATCATCAACTCCATAGGATACTCCATTTATAAAACTAAACAACTTATATGATAATTATTAAAAAAATTTAATATAAAACTAATTAACATAATAAAATAATAAAAATAAAAATAAAAACAAAAAAAAACTATATAATTTATATAAAAAATTAATAAAAATAAATAAAAATAAATCTATTTACATTTGCAGCAAGACTCAACTCTTAAATAAATAGATTTTTAAGAGTAAGGCAAATTCATAAGCTTCCTTTGCTCCATAGGGGGTAAGGTAAATTCATTCTTAGCAGCCCTCCCGAGGGGTGTATATGCGTAAAGTCTATAAACAAAGGAAAGTGTCAATCAATGATAGATCTTTGTAGACATAAAAAATCAATGGCAATGGAAAAAGGGAAGTAGATTATATGTGTCTTTTAAAAATAAATGGCATTCATTCATATAGAAGTTGGAACTTGTCATGAAGTGAAATAAACTTATATCCTATAGAAATTATAAAAGATATATAGTTTTTTCAGTCTATCTGGGGAACTTTCATCTTATATCCTAAAGAGGCAAAGTCTCATTCTATAATTTTTTTCAGATTTATGGATGTCAATGGGGTGGATCTCTCAATGAAGCCTTACAACCGTACCCCTATAGGAGTGTTTAACGCATTAGCTTGAGCGTTTGTGATTGATATTCATCTCAGTTTTGACGCGAATTCATTCCTTTGACGAGTAACAACCGTGTCCTTCCCACTCATGATTGAGGAAACTTAGAATCAAATAATGATTCGGCACTTTCTTATTCAGGGTTATCTGCTTTTCGAGGGGGATAGAACTGGTGGTCACTCCAACTCGTTTATTCCCTCTCTTTCCCTAAATTTGGGTTATGGCCTCCACCCACTTCAGTTACTTTCCCTTTCATGCTCCCCTCAAGGAAAAGGAAAAAGGGAATGAGATATTTTATTGCTACCATGACTCTGTTTGATGGGTAGCTTGTTCTATATGCCTATTCTCCTATTTTTTTTTGTTGGTGCCACTTACTCACTCTCCTTATGGTAGTCTCCCAATCCTTCCTCATTCTAAAAAAAACGATAATTAAATAAAATATGACATTATTATTGGCAAGTGTTGGTTGGTTCTAATTTTGGTTTGTTCTGTGATATCCCACTTTCAATCAGCCATCAGTAGAATGCCTGGTTTCCAATAAACAAAACCCGCTGGATAGTGTGTTTCAGAGTAGGTATTGAATTCTTCATTCCTGCGTTTTCTTGTCGGTGATTGATCACTGCATGGTGTTGTTGTTTCTCATTGCGTTCCTCAAAGGATGTGGGGATAACATGTTTGTTGTTCCTGTTCTTGAGGATTCAAGGAAAGTGTTTGACAATATACCTGAATGGAATGTGGTGTTGTGGATCAATATGATTGCAGGGTATGCTCTGAATGGGAAATATGAAGAGGTTCTCAAGCATTTGAATCGAGTTCCTGATACTTCTCTGACTCCGTCCATGTGCATTTTGCAGGTTTTCGATGGTTTATAATGGATATTAAAGAATATTGGTAAGGAATATTTTCCATTCACTTGAATGCAAAGTTTGAAGGGGCTGCAGATCCAGAGCTCAATTCATAGGGAAGATTGCGGTTGAACTATTTGCTGGGATCGAATGGCTCTAAGAAGGAATTTGTAGTTAGTCTAAGTCTGGATTCCAAAACTCAAGTGACTTAGGCAATTTAGGAATATCAGATTGATGGAGATTCTAAAGTGTTAGCATTGTTTTTTAATAAAAGAATTCGCTACCTTCATCAGAGAATGTGGCTAGGTGGTTTGGGTGAGTGAAACTCGAGGTGGGTGAAACTTTACTATCTGTCTTGGGTTAATCAAAATATATCCCATTGTATTATCCGACTCCATCCATGTGTATTTTGCAGGAATTCGACGGTTTATACTGGATATTTAAAGAAGAGAAACTTTGCAAACCCTGATTTTATTTATTGAATCCTTGGCACTCGTCTTGTAAGGATTCGCCTTTGGAATCATAATAAATTACAAATATCAGGTATGCAAACCCTGGTTATGTTTAAATGGTTTTATATTTTACCTAGAATTTTTGAGCCATGGCTTTGATTATCTCCAATCATAATATTGTCTTCCTGAATGAGGCAATTCCTAGTTTGTTGAATATTTCATGATTGAGAGGATGTGGACACATACTCAGTGGAGTGTGGTATGTGGACACATGACCTTCAATAGAGTTCAAGAATGAGAGGATGACATATAGGTGGAGTTAGGCAATGATGCCACTTATCATGTTATTGGAGTGGGATCTATCTCATTCAACATGTGCGATCAAGTGATGTTCTTGAGCTAGATGATGTCTTTTATGTTCTTGGTTTAACAATGAATCTTTTTTTAATTTTATCCATGACAAATCTTAGACATGTGGCTGAGTTTGATGATCAACAAGTTGTATTCAAATATCATAGCCATGATCTTGGCCGAGTATTGACCAAAGGTGTGCAAGAGGGTGGCTTGTACAAATTACTTGCTAAAATGATCAAACATAGAGATTTAGTGCATGATATTGACAACTTGTGTAGGCTTTGACACAAGCCTGATTTGGTCACCTACATTTGGAGCATTACCTCTTTTGAATAACATGGTGTAGGGATTGTTGAACTTCAAGATGAATAAGACATGACTGTGCAAGGGTTATGCACTCGAGAAGTATGCCAAAACTACTTGTCCAAGTAGTGAGCATAGATTGAGAGTGATTTTTGAATACATGATGTGTTTGACATGATTAATGAAAAGGATCTCTCCACCATTTATATATATGATAGATGAGGGTGGTGAACAATTGGAAAGTTGAAAGATCATCCACAAACAAGCAACCTTATTAAACATTAGATAGGTCCACATGTCAAGCTCCAATGTAAGCACTCATATCAAGCAAGTTCCTAAGCCGAGCACTCCAAAAGAAAGTTACAACACTACCATCCAAAGGTCTCTATTAATTCTTCCTAAGCCATGTGGTCCTTTCAGTCCACCACACCTCTATCAAGCACTCCTCTACTTAAGCATCCTCAAGTCAAGTACAAGCCTCCATGTAAGCAACCAACTGTCCCCATGCTACCCAAGGATCAATACCCTCCTCCTAAGTGTTCAATACTCCTCCAAGTAGGTCCTCCTCCCAAGCAAGCAACCGAGCCCTCCATGTGTGCAATGCAATCATGCCACATGTCTCCAACTTCATCAGGAGAAGTGCATGACATAAGCATCAATTCAAAGTAGGGAAATCCATGATTAATCTATCTCCATTGTGTATAAAGTATGCTTGCTGAGGTACAACCAAGTGTAGGAAACATTCCATACATTCCACATTGCATGAAGCACCACTAAGCATGGTGTAAACACTTTGGAAGTAACCCCAAAAGCTAACACATGAAACTCTTTATCAGGATTTAGAAGCAAGAGGGGGGGATGAGTGTGGAGTTGGGTGATGATGCCATTTAGCTTGTGAAATGATTGGGTTCCATTTCCATCTTGTCGTCATCAAATGATGTTCTTGAAATGAATGATGTTTTGTTTGTTCTTTGTTTGAATAAAAATATTTATTTAGTCTTTTATATGATAGATTTTCAGTTTATAGTTGCATTTGAAGGACAACAATGCACTATTATTGATTTCAATTTAGCAAGTTCAAGAAATTTTGTTAGAGGTATTTGAGATGGTGGCCTTTACAGGTTGCTTGCTAATCCTATGGCACTTGTATATGCCGTAGAGAAGCAAGGTGAGCCTTCTAGTTTTGAGGAGGGAGATGTAGAGCATGCATGATGGGATTCCATGGAGATAGTTTCAAAACCTATCATGGAATCAATAATTGATTCTAGGATCGCAATTGATGGGATTGTTGAAAGGTACCATGATGGGGTTTTTGGATTCTTCTAGAAAGAGGGAGCTGACATTGATGAGATTCCTAATGGACAATAATATGGGGACTGAGTTGTGAGCGTCCTGTTGAACAAAGAAGAGGCCCACTAAAATTTCATTTGTTACTATCTCTTTCAAGCTCTTCAAGAACCAGGTTATCCCCTGTTTATAATGCCCTTTGAATTGAAGGAAATGGAAATATTCACATGTTTCTTGTTTTATGATTAGTTATCAGAAAAATACATGCCAATCTGCTATGAATAAACTTGATGAATATCTTTCATACCCAACAAAACCACGGATGAACTAGATCAGATGCTTAAAATACCAAACCTGTTGACTTCTCGGGCTGTTGTTGAAAAATTTCAGGGTTGTTGCTGTAGATGCATTGCCAAAACCATGAGCATGGAATCCACCACCAATTCTAGGATTAAAGGGATGATATTGTTGGTTCTGATCTACCATCAGATCCATTGAAACATGCAAGAGAACCCTCTGTGAACCATGGAGAAGGACAATAGACAACTGCAAATGGACATCCAACCAAGATGACTCTTAAAGCTGGAAAATAGCCCTTAAAATTTGCAAATAATACCCCTTAGGTTGGCACTGATCTAGGGGAAAAATAATGGCACTTTAGGCTGGAAACATCCTCAATAGAAATGCCTCAACATATTGCTACCAAGCAATGGCTAGAATGCACCCTCTTTTGCTGTAGCATTCTCCTCATAAACTATGCCCCAAGGGTGCTTCTAAACGTCTAGAATTATAGAAAAACTCTTAGTCATAGGTCATCATCAAACCACAATGATATTAATTGTAGATCATTCATGATTGATTCTACATAAAACCACCATAGGCTGCCCAAAAAATGCCTAGAAATGCACAAATTGTCCTGTCACCATCAAGAAATTTACATGTGGAGACCCATGCAAAATGGGGGGTAACAGAGTGAAGCAACTAAATCTCACATATCTGTCTAGAGCTACATGAAAAATTATATTTTAACTTTCAGAAATGAATAATGCTCGTCCTGCCCCACAAGGACTAGGATTCCCATTACAAACGCCATAAAAAACCCCAAACAGTTGACCTTTTTATGCCGAGAGCTCCAATCTGTCTTGAAGGTTTTATTTTGTGTGGCACTTTAATAAATTAATAAACAAACTAAATTTTATAGAAAACTTGAAGAGGTGTAATAGTTTCCTCTTGGAAGAGCATGGTGTTCCTAGTAGTTCACAATGCCCAAGATGACACTGTGGAGAGCTATTTATGATCAATTACCTCTGAGTCTTCAAAGCAATTCTTTAGCCCTTCTACTAGTGATCCACCCCCTACTTGTTTCCTTTCCCTTCTTGTCAATGTGCCAACAACATCCCACATGTTTCTTTGAAAGTGACAATCCATCAACTACTGGTAGATTATCTCTTCATCATTCCGACATAGAACACTGTAGCCTAGACCTTGCCTTGAACGTCACTGCAGAACCTCCCAAGTTATGGATTTACTGGACATTACAAGCCACATAAATATATTTGAGTTTTCATCAGAGGTTTTAACTTCCATATAGGTTTCCAACACCAGCACACCTCCTCTTCTTCATCGTCCAGAAATATAGCTATATAGCCAAGTCAAGATGTGCAATCACCATTTATAGGATTTTTGGACCAGATTAATACATCTTCAGGTTTAAGTCTAATTGAGCTATTCAATAGCCTCTGAGTAAAACAATTATATTGTGTGGATTCTACTCCTCCCACTTCGAAGCTATTTTCACTCCATCTTTGACGCCATAAAGAGTAGATCAAGTATGTCAGCAAAGTAAAAATGTAATGTTGCCTTAAATGAAGGATCAATTTTTTTGGCAATTTGAGATGGCCTTCGTAGCCTATCCAAGGATCTAATCCTATCCTGGCTTTTTCTCCATTTCATATCTTCCAAAGAAACCATCGACTCAGCAGATGAAAGGAGAGCACCAGGGATTTCCACATAACTAAAGCATTTATAACATTCATGATGGGAAGCCTTATTTAGTCTTCCATTGTTGAGGGTTCAATATATTTATGGGTCATAACTCGATGCCACAAGCCTTTATATTTAAGCAATCTCCAAAGACTTTTTGCGGCTAAAGCCTTTCCCAAATGATGCATAAATTTCAATCCTCAACCCCCAAAATATTTAGTTTGGGTGATTCTTTGCCATTTCACCAATAGGATCCCCTCCTTTTCCTTCTTGATTGATCATAAAAATTTAAAACATTTTATTCTTATTTTCTCCTCTATCCCTACATGGATGTATGCCATTGAGTTCCAATTAATGGGTGCTTCTTCCAACATTGATTTGATTAATGTTAATATACCTCCAACAGATAACCAATGGGAGCACCATTTAAATATTCTTCTCTCAATCTTCTGAAAACATCATTTCCAGTGTCTAAACCCATGGTCATTAGGCTAAAGAACAAAACCCAAATATTTCAACCCTTTGATTACAATCTATGATCTTGAAGGGAAGTATTTGTGAGATTTCCCTATCTACCCTTCTGCATATCTCATTAAAGGAAATAACTGACGTTTGCTTATTAAATTTCCATCCCTAAAGCCACACCATATAGCTAGATTGATTCCTTGATTTTGTGTTCTTCTCAAATAGAACAATGCCTAAAAAGTAGAACATCATCAACAAATAAAAGATGAGTCAGAATAAGAACCCTGCCAATTTTAATCCACTTCAATGATCTAGAGCTTTCAAGTGTTCCCAAAATCTTGCCGAGACCTTGGGAAGAGCAATGGAGACAAAAGACACCCCGGTCTCTACCCTCTAGAGGGTTTAACATAGTGTATAGCTGATCTCTCAATCCAATTAACTAATGACAGACAAAATCTAAAGATTACTGATTGAACCTCTTGTAGGCCTTAGACAAGTCAAATTTTATAACCATTGTTGGCATATTTCTGACTTTAATAGAGTGAAGTCCTTCGTGAGACTCCCCTACTACATCGGGCATCTACTTGTTACTTAAGAACCCAAACTATTCTTGGGAGATGACCTTTAAGAGTACACGTTTCAATGTACTTGCAATGACCTTTGACCTTTAAGAGTACACATTTCAAACATTTTACATGGCCACTTGCCTTCAGGATACCCACCATCGGAATACCCATCGTCAGGATACCCCCCTGTAGGATATCCCCTTGCTGGATACCCCCCTTCTAGATACCCTTCTATCGGCTACCCTCTTGCAAGGTACCCTTCATAGGGTGGTTATCCTCCACCAGATCATAATGCACCACATGGTTACCCTCAACATGGGCCTCCACCAGGAGCCTATCCTTCTCCATATGGTGGCTATCCACCTCAAGGTCCCTCTTCAGGGCATGCTCACCAAGGTATGTCGGTTATCTTTTTGATCCATATTTTGTAATATACTTACTTTGTTTTTGAGATGGTAGTTTTTCTTTGTCTGCTTTAAAGTTAATGAATGGAACTAGAGTTAATGGATTAATAGGTTACAAGTCTTAAGGGTATGCTGGTAAAAAGTTAATATTCATTTTTCTTACAACAACTATTTCGTTGGAAAATATTATCTTTGTCATTTGTTAAAACTTAAATGGGTTATAGCTTAGAGCATGTGATGATTAGTCAAACACATTTCGGGATATTGTGCATAATTCCTATTTTTGAAAATTCTAGTATATCTAATAAAATTACTTTCCAAGTATAAGTACTAACTAGTGTACAAGGCAAGAAATTACTTGTTATCTTTATAGTATATATCTTGTAACAGGTACGAAATTTACAATATTATTTTTCTAAAATTTTCCTGCATATGTCCATGGTTTGAAATTATGGTACCATTGCAACTCCAGTGAATTTTACAAAATAAGCCCTAATTTCTTAAATGCCATGCTGGAAGACGTGGGTATATTGAAAGCTGCTCTGTTGGATGGTCATATATGGGGTTAGGACCGTCAGAGGTAAGCTTGCGAGTTTCAAGTGAAGAAGAAGAAAATCCCAGCATACAATGGATGATAAATGTTGAAGATGGATATAAATGCTGAAGATGTTAATGATTTCCAGGTGAATCTTGTATGCTATGGTTGTCAGATTCACCTTGTATACTCCAATATTGTTCCTGGATTTCTTTCTTCAAATATATTAAATCTAGTTTCAGCAACTGAAGTTTTGGATCTTCAAGAATTAGCAAAACACAAGTCAAATTCAGAAGGAGATTGTAAGTATTCCATGTACCAGGACTCTCAAAAGAGTTGTGCTACATTAGACTACATTTATCACATTTTTGATAAGTATGCTGTTAGTTCTGCACTCTATAGAG
>LPNX010896444.1:268725-288304 GCA_001517045.1 Pseudotsuga menziesii | reverse complement strand
AGGACACATGGGATCTTCTATAAAGCTAAATCTGATCTTGATTTGATTGGGTTTACTGACAGTGATTGGGCAGGTGACAGCACAGATCGAAAGTCAACATGAGGATATGTGTTCATGCTTGTAGAAGGGCCAATAAGCTAGTCAAGCAAGAAACAGAGTGCCATTGCACTCTCATCTACAGAAGGAGAGTACATAGGAGTTGTAAATGAAACAACTCAATGTTTATGGTTGTAGGGGTTACTTGGAGAGTGTGGCTTCGAATCAGAATACTCAACTACTATCTACTGTGATAATCAGAGTACCATTCAAATCTGCAATGATCCATTTCAGAAGAAGAGAACCAAACACATTGAGATCCATATGCACTACATCAGAGAGCTTGTGCATGATGGCACCATTCACCTACTCTTCTGTTCATCTTCAGAACAAGTAGCTGATATCTTCACCAAAGCATTTTGTGAGAAGAAATTCAGCAATCTCAAATCACTACTGGGGATTTCTGATCATGCTGTGAATCATGAGTGATGACAATATTTCCAAATTTTGTTTTACAGTCCATGTTTAATGGAGGATTTTCCCACTGGGTTTTTGCCTCTTTCCCTGGTTAAATGGATATGCAGTATGTAAAGGGTGAATAAGCCTTGTTTATAGGCCCTATAATTTTGTGATATATTACTCATAAGTCAGGCTTAATGGGGGGTGTTAGAATAATCAACCCATAGTTAGCTACCTTAGACATTAATTAATCCATTTTTGTCTTATTTGCCTAGTTTCCATATTCCACCTTATGCAAGTTGTCATCTACACATCCATAGTGGTCAAACTTGCTAATTTTGAGTCATGGAGTGCTTGGGAAACCTCCTAGAATCAAATCTGCTTTATTCCTGGCCTCCCTAGTGCATTTCTGCTTTTTTCTGCTTTATTGCCTGCTTTTTCAGTGTTTTAAGGCAATTGGGAAAGTTTGACTAGGTGAGGTTAACTTGTTTTTTGTCCTACACATCCTCCACTCTTTTCTCCTATGAAAAGCATGTATGAGTTGTCCTTCCATTACCTTTTAGCTTTCCTAATTGATTTTTCCAATTCGTGAGCTCCTTGATAGTTTTGGAAACTGGTTTATGCACCTATGGGGGATTTGCTTAGATTTAGTAAGCCTTCTTTTGACTAGATTCGAATGGAATCTTCATGCATTCGAATCCCTCATGCAATTATTTATTGTGGCAACCTATGACTTCACAGGTTTGGCTATTGTACACTTATTCAATACAGTTTAGTGTTCAGCTCCATATTCAGTCTCTTTTGTGAGTAATTTTGCATGTGTAATTGGCAATTGATGTGAGTGTAATTGTTCTAACAATGGGTTCAATTTCCACATTGGAAAAGGGAGTAGAGATCATTACTCTTTGCCTGTTAACAGTATGAATGATCCTCCAAGGTTGAAATGTTTTTCATGTGGGAAGTAGCTTAATAGGTCACTAACAATATATCAAGCAATCCAACGTCAAGCAGTAGTAGATGAAGATGATGATAAAAGGTATATTGGATTATATTATGCTCCAAGTGATGGGCGAAGGCTTATGGCTTTTCTTATTTCATTTTGAGACAAGGAGGAAATATTTTCACTCTACTTCCTTTGTATTATCTTGTCCCTTACAACGCTTGCAATAGCAGCAGAGTGCTGACAACCAAATGTTACCAATGAAAGAGAGTTGCGTGTTGGCAGATTGCAACGTCAAAAGGTCCGTGTCTCAAGAGGCCATATATTGGATTCAGCTGCAAAGGTAATGGAAATGTATTCTAATCAAAAGGAAGTCCTAGAGGTGGAATATTTTGGGGAAGTTGGTATTGCAAAAGAGTGCACTTGGCATGTGGAGGACAACTTCTTCTCCTACTGTTTCTACTATAGATAGTGAAGTCCAGAGGTCCGGTGGAGCAATTGAGTCCTCTTCATCTTTGGATAAAATTAATAAAGAGTGCACAGGTGGAAATGCATACTTTGTTCAAGCACCTCTTGGCTTATTTCCTCGTCCATGGCCACCTAATACAGATTCCTCCATTTCAAGCCAGTTTTCTAAAGTATTAGATAATTTTCATATTTTGGGATGAGTTATGGAAAAATATCTACAATATGGTTGACTTCTAGATTTATCCCTCTCAACAAATTTTTATAAACTTATCCTTGGATAGGTAACACTAATTTGACTAGTAGGATTAAGCACAACAATTATGAATTCCTAGTTAAGTGATTTAATTTTGGAACATGCATTTATTGATTAAAACTAAAGTTAATGAATTTATATCATTTGCAAGAGCTTGATTTATATGATATCCTATCCTTTGATCCTGAGCTTGGAACAATATTGCTAGAAATGCAAGCCCTTGTTAGCAAGAAGCGGTTCTTGGAGGCCATGCCAGGTGATAACAGGAAGATAATATTTGAACTATGTTTTCATGATGTTAGAATTGAGGATATTTGCCTAGATTTTACACTTCATGTATATCCAGAATATGCTCTCAAGGAAAGGGAGAGTGACACCATGGTGTGTTATCTAAGCTGGAATTTCTTAGGCTCTTGTGATTCTTGTTGATTATTTTTTTTGGGTTTTTCAGGTCAAAGATCAAGTTTGAAATGTTATATATTTTTTTGTTTAGGTCAGCATTGATAAATTGGAAGAGCATGTTCCACTATTAGTTGATGCAATAGTCAAAACAGGGATTATGCCACAAATGGAGGCATTTCATGCTGGATTTAATCAGGTGTTTGTTATTTTGGATTTTACTTAAAATTTTTGATGGTTTGCTGCTAAGTACATCCATTGTGCACTATGCATCATAATGTTGATGAATACTATAGTATATTTCACATAATTTTGATTATGACTAACACCCTCCGGTTCTTTTGCAGGTGTTTCCCCTTTCATCGTTGCATATTTTTGCTGGAGATGAACTGGATTATCTTCTCTGTGGTTGGCGTGAGCTATGGGTAGTATGTTTTATCACTTCATTGTCCAGCATTTCTTCATAATGCTGGGGTGCCCTTTTGTAAATCATTAATTTAGTAGAAAAATCATTGTTCAACATTCCTTTATAATGTTGGGATGCCTTATTGTAAATTATAAATCAGTAGAAAAATGCCAACTAAATGTGTGATTCTTTTAAAGACAGAGAAACTTGTGGATCACATCAAATTTGACCATGGATATACAGCTAAGAATCCTCCCATTGTCAATGTAAGTATCTGTTAAAGCTGTTTTCTATATGGCTATTTAATTTCTTTTACCCGGGCCATCATTAGTTTACTCATTGACTGAGCCTGCATCTTCTTCAAATCATGGGGAAGTTTACTCCTGAACAACAATGTACATTTTTTTGTTTTGTGACTGGTGCTCCAAGACCTCCTCCTGGAGGTCTTGCTGTACTAAATCCAAAGTTGAAAATAGTTCAAAAGGTAAGTTACATTATATTTGATTGATTTTGGGTTTATTTCAGAGGAACATTAGTTACAGATATTTTCTTTTTATTGTTCGATTGCAGCATCCGATAATAGCGAATGGAGGGGTGACTGGACCTATTTCTGCTGAAGCTGCTGATGGAGATTTTCCCACTATCATGACATGTGCCAATTACCTTAAGCTTCCACCCTATTCTAGCAAGGTTAGTCTCTTGTAGCTCTGCACCATTTGATTGCTACAAATTAAATATTTTTCAATGTGTTTGATTTCATTGTCTGTTCCTCTCTGCAGGAAGTGATGCGGGCTAGATTACTTTATGCAATAAGTGAAGGACAGGGTTCATCCAATGCATAGTAATTGTTATCGGTTTTTCCTGTGGACATCATAGGATATATTAAATAAACTGAAATGAATAGTGGAAATATAAGTAGCCAATAACATAAAGTCCAAAGATTAAATGCCTAAAATATATAATCCAGTGCAATCTTTTTCTTTAATGTAATTGCTACCATTTTACTACTTTGGCTGCAATGATTTATCTTTTTTCTTTCAAAGTCATCTAGGTATAATTTTACAGTGATATTAGGGTTTCTGAACTTGTAATTTCATGAACTTTCTCTGATAGGGATCCTTAATCAATACACTATGCTGGGGTTTCCAGCTAGGTATCCATTCTGTAGTTATTTATTCCCATGTATAGAATTGCTGAGATCCAAAGACCATTTGAGGATTGATCTTAACCAAAACATTAGATCCTGAGTATATTTCTGAGTGTTCAACTGCATGATTCATTATTACATGTATTGCAGTTAATGAATTCTCTTCAACATGCACACTTGAGTAAACACAATGAGTAATAACATGGAATATATGATACCGAACCTTGGGCCAGTTGAATTTACAAGAAAAAATGATGTGAATGGATTCACTGTGATAATGAATATACATAAGTCAGCTTTATGTGAATGCTAGATATTTCTTGTAAATTGGTGTGGATGGCTTTCTCATTATAACAATCGTCTTAGCTATTGTTAATGAATGCTGCAGTCTTCTATTTGTTTTAGAAGTTGTTGTAATTCATTTATTTATATCTTGTGCAGGTTAGTGCTATAAATAACGTTTTGCAACAGCATGTGAGTTTAATTCAAGGCCCTCTTGGGACAAGAAAGACTGTAACCTCAGTAGCTGTTATATACCATTTAGCCAAGCAGGGTCAAGGCTAGGTAACAAGTGAGATATTTGATGTATTGTTAACCAATGCTAACTGAATTGTCATTATGTTTTCATATTCAAGGGTTGTACTTCATTACATATGCCTTACCCATGTTTTGTCTAATTCTGCTTCCATTAGTAACTATACTAGGTGCCTTCTTTTTTATGGAAGATATAAAATCGTCCATTCTAGATTGCTATTATTACTTGCCATGATATTGAGCTCTAACTTCTGACCTATTTTTTTCATCAGCTGACATTAATACAATTTCACTTCATTTATGTGATTCAGGTCTTGGTACATGCTCCAAGTAATGTTGTTGTTGATCAAATTGCAGATAAAATTAGTGCCACAGGTTTGAAGGTGTCCTTGCTATCTTGTATCTAATTATATAAGTGCCTTCTTAAAAATGTTTTAAAATACATTTTTTGAATCTCTCGTTGAAGGATTTCCACTTTTTGAAGTTTGATCATAGGAAACATGCATAAGAGAGTTTTTTGGCTATATTATAAATGCCATATTAATATAACATGGAAGTTTCATTGCTTTGACATTACATGTTGTCAGACTATGTGCAAAATCAAGGGACACAGTGAGTTCTCCAGTTGAGCATTTTACATTGCATTATCAGGTTGTTTTTTCAGAGTCTTACCATCATATTTTCTGGCTTATTTTCTGTGTTCTGGTTTTTACCCAATCCCAATGTATTTACATGTTGTGTTTCTTTGTAAAACAATTACAGGGTAGGCACCTTGACACTTCAGAAAAAAGCGAATTGTACAAACTTCAGCAATTGAAAGATGAACAAGGTATGGAAAGTCCAATCCATTCATAAGTTATGTATTATTTGTAGATTAGGAATGTAATATTTACCCTCTAAAGATTTTCTAGCCAATTGTTGATATTATTTAAGCAAGTGGATGTGTATATGATGCTTTTGTCAAATTGGAACCAATTTCTTATTTGGTGTCGAAAGCACTCCTAGGGTTGGTTGTTGTATATGCTTTGAATAAATTCAGGTGGATGTATTTTCTTGTTAGGTATGTCATTTCTTTTAAAGTATGCTAACGAAGAGGCATATAACAGAGGAACCTTTTGTAATATCTGATTTGGCCAAGAAAATTACTCTGCTTGAGCAAGTTTGAGCTAAATGAAATGTTCTATGTATTGTTTTGGTAATGAATTCTATTAAATACTACAAAGGATACATTTTTTAACATCGCATATAGGTGAGATTTCAAGTGCAGATGAAAAGAAATACAAAGCACTCAAGATGGCGACATAAAGAGAAATAAATCAGAGTGTTGATGTCATTTGCTGCACTTGTCTTGGTGCGGGTGATCCTAGGCTATCTAATTTTAGGTTTCATCGGGTAGTGCTAAATTTTAGAGTTGCAAGTGGTATTACTACATATTAGTACGAGTTGTTTTAACTGTTTGATCACCTAAATGTTGGGTTATTGTTCAGGTCCTTATTGACGAATCAACTCAGGCTACTGAACCAGAGTGCCTGGTTCCTTTAGTTCTTGGAGCAAAGCAGGTAATAACCTAATCTAGCCTCATAGAGTTCCTGTCAAAGATATTATGTAATGAGAAAATGATTTCCATTGTATCTTCTTTCGAAGAAATTATTATTGTACAATAGAAAATATAATATAGGATTGACATGCAAGTTGGTCTTTTTCTTGTTAAATTTAGGTGGTGCTAGTTGGGGATCATTTCCAATTGGGTCCTGTGATTATGTGCAATAAAGTAGCTCGTGTTGGTCTTACACAATCTTTTTTTGAGCGACTTGTACTGTTGAGTGTCAAGATTTTTAGGTTACAGGTGAGATTGTTATTTGTATTTTTCTTTGTTTGAAATAATCACACATTCTTTACTTTTATGCAAATTTAGGAAGTAGTCAAGTGTACTTGAAATTTGCTAGATTCTATTTGTTAATAAGCATTTTGAAGCAAATAGTTGTCTAACCTTAAAGAGACGTGGTAAATCTACTGATGTGATGTATGTTCTCAAATCTTACCTTCTTCGTCGTGATTTTTTTTCTTGTCTTTATTACTTTTTTTGTGGTGCACTTTTGGAGTGCCCTTGGTTCTGATAATTATTTGTATCAGTCTAGTTGTGGCTATATCTAAGGTAAGTTGGCCGGAGATAAACTTACAAACATGATTGAATGTTTCACACTGATTTTCATAGAAAATCTGCCAACTATAATGTTGGGTATGCTTTTATTATTTCATTCAACTCTTTTTGAAATATGTGTTGAATTTCTTTTTCTTTCTTATTTTGGTAGCCTTCAAAATTCTATAAAAATATGTTTCATTTTCTAGAATTGGCTGATATGGTAGCTTATGCTTTGCAACACTCAGTCTAGAATCTTTTGCTTTCATGTATTTTTATATTGTCACTGATAGATTGTTTTATGAATGGAAAGGTTTCCTTACCTTATTTGACTTTTACTTTGCTTGATTTCATATAATGATATTTTCCTCATATATTGAGGCACGCCAAGAGATATTCCATAAATTGGTTGACTTAATTGGTATCACATCCATCACAGAGGTATTTCGTTCTCTCCGGTATAATGAATAGATATGCCATATAGGGAAAATTGTACATAGCTCTCATGAATTAGTTTATCATAAGTACTAGTTACTGGTAAGTTGTAATAGTAATAATTATGTAGTTTGTAGATTGCTATCTATCATACATTTGTTTGAATATCATCATTGTCAAGCAATAACAAATTCTTAAAGGGTGCTAGATCAATGGTAGAGTGCCTACCTAATTACAGGTAGGAGATTGGTGGTTCGATTCCTCTATGCCCTATCATAAATTTGTGAGTCGTGACTACAAAAAATGACTAAATTCATATATATACGACTATTAGTAGCTAATTTCCTGTATCTTAGTCGTATTTAGCTTAGTCATTAATATGTTATCATCTAGTAGTTTATTTAGTCATATATTTGGTCACTAATTGTTGCAATCAATGACTAAATAAATGACTAAATTCGTGACTAAATCAATGACTAAATCATTGATTAAATCGTTGACTAAATCACTAACTATCAATGACTAAATCAATGACTAAATCAATGACTATCAATGACTAAATCAATGGCTAATAAGTCAAGCTATTAATTACTAAGTGAAATATGACTAGCTATAAGATAGTGGAAATTAACTACTATTAGTCGTCGACTAAAAAATAGTTGTTTATAGCCCGATTTTAGTCTTTTTTTTAGTCATTAATTTCTCATTTTGTACTAGTGATAGCATGAGTAGCCACACCAATTCGACTTGGATTTGGTTTATGGATGGATTTGGAACCTTATAAGACTAATAATGTTTATAAAATACAGGGATCATACATGAGAAGAAGATTTTTCTCATTTGTGAAATTGTCATTTGTGAATTGTGAGAGCTAGTGGATGACTAGTTTTGTTGCTTAAGCCAATTTCGAGGGTGAAAGATTACCATCCTAGTTGGTGTTTGGAAAGGAAACTTAGGTATTTCATGGAGTCTTATTTTCAGGTGTAATGTACAGAAATTTCATGGACATCTCAATATCAACTTGTTCTTCCATTCATCTCAAGTTTTCTCACCATATTTCAGCTCTATGGAGTGAGGCGCACTTGGTGAGCTATTCATCTCTTTAAGGGAGATTATCTTGCTCCAGTATTTTGTATTCCTATGTAAATTATAATTTATTTAATTTCAGAAATCTCTCAGGTCTAAAATAGAATATATCTCGTGTATTATTGTCGAATATTGAAGAAACAGTGCCATTTCCCCAATACCTTGTTGCAAACTCTTGCAATCTTGATGGAATAGAATATATGTGTACACCATTGATTATTTATGAATGAATGAAATGTAATTAAAGTATATTATGGGTTTCATGGTCTGTAACTGATAATTTGTGGCCATTGGGTCAAATTTCATAGCATTTGGGGCATACTACATCTCATTTCCCCAAGGGTCCAAAACTAGTTTATCTATTACTGATTGAAGGAAGTGATAAAAGCCACGGGATTTCGATTGGTTCTGCATATTAGTCTCTGATAAAATATTATACACATACCCTACTTCAATATGAGAATTTGAGTGAGTTTATGTACATTTGGGAAGCCATTCCAGCAATTACCCGGGAGGTATTTGAGCCCCAAAATTGCTACTAAATTCATCTATCTTATTCAAAATTTGATATAGAATTGAAGAACTGATTGGAGGACCATATTAAATCCATGAAAATAAGAATTAATTTATTATATCAGTCATACACCTTCTCTGAATATTTGGGAGAAATTGCGCTGATTTGGAGACCAAAACACTAAAACTAGTCAATAGCCAAAATTGTGAAAAAATTAGAAAATTGGGCATTTTAATAAAATTCCAAAAAGGGGACATTACAGTAGTATCGGAGCATGATATTGGCACATGATTTGGTATGATATTTATGAGTACAATAATTCAGGGACCACCATTATATATTTAAACCCAAAAGTACTTTTGTTGAAGAGGAAAAACAAACGTAGGAGAAGAAGGCAATTTTTTTGGAAACTATGACTAGGGATGAAAAGGGAACCTCATATGATGGTAAGGAGATAATAAAAACCATGTAACCTATCCTTGAAGACATGACCAAGAATATTCTGAAAGGATTCTAATTTTTGGCTATCCAAAGTTGGGGAAAATATATTGAATTTAAGAAGACCAAAGGGAAAAATGCACCAGCTTGCTTGAAGGAGCAAATGGAGGAGACCCATGAACAACCTAGTTCTGAAATAGGTGAATTAGAAGAAGTAGTGCATGAAGAGTATAGAAATTCACTCCCAAATGAATTTGAAAAAGATGAGGAAACATCACATGAGAAGGAATAAGAGTGCCTTGAAACTATTGAAGATCATTCTGAAACAAATTCTACTATGGACATGGAACAAAGAGCATCTATTGATGGATGCTTGAACTATGAAGGAGTACCTACTGATGGGTTCTCACAACTCTATGTTGTTGACATAGAGATCAGATTTACAATTTTTGCTGCAATAAAAAATTCCATTTAACATGAAAATGAAGACCTTGTAGAAGTTGAAGAAGAAACAAGATCAACTTCCCCATCACCACTTGAGCTTCTTGAAGTTGGTCCAAGAAAGAAGGAAGAAGATGGGGAGGTTCATTTGCAAGAGCATCATTTTATTGAAGTTTCCTTAAATATGAATGAAAATAATATCCAAGAGGCCCTTAGAATACTCCATGACACTCAAGCATTGGTATCAAATTCTTGTTGGAGAGCTACTTCCTTGGAGGAACCATCATTCCTTGAAGACATGGAGAAGATTCAAAGAGCAATGTGCAACATCAAAGGTAATTTCATGTATTTTTTATTTGGTAGAGAAAATTTCATTGAGCTGATTGAATGGTTACATGAATCCTACTTGAGGAATAATTAAGCTATTGATAATCTCACAATTCAAAATGAGCAACTTCTTGAAAAGTTGCAAGACACTTGTTTTTCCACCTATGTTTCAGATTGTCAAATGGTAGATTGTTTGGAGGATTCTCATGACATGGTGGGTCATGAGAAATTTGGAAATTTGAATGTACTTGATTTGTTTGAATATGAAATTGAAGATATCCAAACACTTGATGTGGTGGAAGAGGAACTTGAACTGTCTCTTGATGAAGGGTATGCAATTTTTAAAGAAGAGCATGATTCCTCTACATTGGAACCAATCTATGACAAAGGTTTCACACTCTTGAAGGAGATACATAATCCTACCCCTATGGATCATTCACATTATGAAAATTTTTCACTTACTGATCATTTGGGTTAGTTTGTTCTTTCTCATACATCCCACACTTCTAAATTTTGTAGTAGTCATCCTAATGAAGTATGGATGAAAGGTTTCTTTTTGATGGCGCCACATGAAGAGCATGGAAATTCTATTTATCCTTTTGATGATGGAATTATTATAGCACCATATTATTTATATTTTCAGCAGCATCCTTGTTTGCATTATGATTATACACATCTACATGGGTGCACCTATGATGTTCACTTGAGTCACTTGGAGACTCATGATTTTCCTTTATTTTTTCCTATTCTATTTGAAGTTGGAGGAACTTCATCCCACACTTGGGTGAAGAGTTATATGATTGAAGAACATTATTATTGGCATAAAAATCCTCTTATGTTACATGATGATATACATATTAATGAGTGTATTGATGAGACTTCTTTGAGCCACTTGAAATCTTAATGTTTTCCTTGCTCCTTATTTTGTTCAAATTTTGGTGGAGGTTCTCCATTCACTTATTGGATGAAAGAACACATGGATGATTATATTGATGCACATTAAATATAATTTGGAGCACATTATTATTCACATTTTCAGAAGCATTCCTTGTTACTTTCTGATGATGCACATCTACATGGATGCATCTATGATATGCATTTGAGTCACTTGATGACTCATGGTTTTTATTGCTCAACACTTGGTTCATTTGATGTTGGAGGAACTTCATCCAACACTAGGGTGAATAGACTTATGATAGGAGAAAATTTTTGTTACCAGCCGCATACATTGTTATATATTTATGATTCACTCATTCATGGATGTATGTGTAAGACTTCTTTGAGTCATTTGAAGTCTCCTTGTTTCTGTTGCTCACTATTTAGTTCAAATTTGAGTGGAGATTCTTCATTCACTTCTTGGATGAAAGAATACATCGCTGAATATTTTGATGCATATCAATTACTTTTGGAGAAGCATTATAGGATATGGGATACTCAATTATTTCATTGGTGGAGATTTGATTGGTCACTTGAAGCATGTATGTACTTGGAAAATGGTAGTCTACTCATTGGGAGGTATAAGCACTTTCATGATTTCTTGGTGAGGCACCTCCTTGATGTACATTCTTATTACATTGTTATATAATTTGATGATATATATTATGCACTCATGATGTTTAGAAGAATGCATACAAGAAAATGGGATCCAGGATTTTTCTTTCCAAATGGTATGGGTTGGAGAGCACTCTTAATTGTTGGAGTGCAATGCAAGCAATGGGACCCTGGGATAGTTTTTAGTCCCATTGATTTCAAATTATTTGGGAAACAAGCAGTATGGGAGATGGATTCCCCATTTAATAAGGTGATGTTAATCAGAGTAGTGAAGCAGCAAGCATGGTGGTTCCTCTCTGAAATCTTCATGGAATCTCAAAGACTCAAGGTGGGCAGCTCACTGGCAACTTCAAGAATCATACCGAAAGCAGGTTCTTCAACAACCATGTTTGTAATTGCTTGAGGATAGGCAATATTGGGAAGGGAGGATTTGTAATGTCCAAAAATTTTCATGGGGTCATAATGGCCAAATAAAATTTTCCATATTCATGAAATTTGTCAAAGGGGTACTAAAAGTCAAATAATTGCCAAGGAGGAAAATCACAAGTTTCCTAGGTTGGGGGTGGAAGCTTTGAGATTTGGAATAAGGGGGATAATAAATGATGTTTAGAAATTAGATGAGGATAAATATTTAACAATGCAGATTATTAAATAAATACAAGAGAAAATTGAAATGGCTATGGTGAATGGAGACACATGGAGACTATGGGGCCCACTCAAGCTAGAATTACTATGTTAAATGGCATCCTCCTCTTGTAATGTCAAATCTATGGGAAGCCTAATGTTTTGGGATGTATTATGAGGTTAATATACTTGTAAATATACTTCATAGGTCAATTTTGGGATGAATTGTAACTTACATGGGAGAGGAAGAGCGAAATGGGAGTTTCATGGACACTTGGATAGATTCCCCTTACATTTATGACATCTATGACACTAATGATGGAGATTATATGACAGTTATGACACAAGTCAGATCTGAAGGATGGAATACTGAAATAATAAAATGTTAGGACTTAATAGAGCATCTTATAGATTGAATTTGGGAGTTGGAGAAGGTCAAGAGGCTCCTACTGAAATTTGGGAGAAGAGGGAAGGTGAAGAGAGAGGCCACATGGCATAGCATGAGTATCCACACCAATTCGACTTGGATTTGGTTTATGGATGGAATTGGAATTGTAAGCTCATGATTTTGTCTTCCTTAGTTTTATGCTTTTATTTATGATTTTGAATCTTGCTAGTATTTTTGTTTCTAGGAAATTTTGTTTATAAAGATAATTTTGAGTTCAAACTTTTAATTTTCATGATTTTGATTTTTGAAGCCTGCTTTTATAATTTTTTCTTTGATTTCATTATTGAAGGGTTTTACAAGGCATATATGGATTAAATAAGTTTTATAAATGACACTAAGGTCGAGATTGAACACATAAACCAAGTTTTAATCCTTATTAGTGGTCTAATGATGTGAAATTATTTGATTGGACTTTCTTGTAGTGCAAGAGCAAAATTGATACACTAGAGCTCTACAAGAAAGTTGCGAATGCCAAAATCATCATTTTTTCAGTCCGATTTTTCGGGTGTCTTATCTCCGAGGTGTTAATCATATCATTTGATGCATTTGATACATGTCCTGCATAGTTTTATCATTGAAATAGGTGGATGATCATCATAAGAGATAGATTGTGGCGATTGCATGCAGAGCAGGATAAATGACGACAAAGAGTAGAATGAGACAGAGTTTTTCAGGAGTATACTCCTTATCTGAAGGACACAAAGGATATTGAAGGTCGTGGTCAGAAGACACTACTAAGAAATCGATATTTTTCAACTGAATGAGGAATTAGGGATTTTCAGCAGCGACTGTTTGAAGTGGTTTGGACAGTTAGAGACAGGTGGAATGTGAAATTTGACACTTAACCATTGAAGTGATTGCATTCCAGCGCTCATATTTGTATTCTGAACAGGTATCCCCCGTGTCATTGCTAGGGTTTTCTTAATTTGGGGATTTTTTGATAAAATCCTTAATGATAAAATTCGAAGGAGAAATATGAGTTTTTCACCTAATACACTGTGAATGATGAATTATTAACAAATATATTCAAAGTATTCATCATTTAAAACAGTAAAATTCAAAGCAGAACTTGTTGGAATTCCCTGAACTTTGTGATTGGGTCAGATTGTTGTAATTTGGCACAAAAGATTTATGAACTGTGTGTTAGGATAGACTATTATTGTTAAATTTTCATATGCTTAACTAAGACATCAGTATATCATTTCATTTTTCATAATAAAATCATATAAAACAGGATCACTGAAAGAAACAGCATCACAAGAACAACACAGATTTATCCTGGGAAAACCCTAAAGGGAAAAACCCAGCAAAAGCTTCCTCAATATAGATGCCCCAAAAAGGGAAAAAAAGGTAAAACCAACAAGGGGATCAAAAACCTGATTCTCCTCCTTCTCCAGCAACTCCTTTCCTCCACAAGTGCGCTATTCCAAGTGAGTGTGTGTGTCTCAAATGAGGAGCACTACACCTCTATTTATATTCATCCGTTTACTTAAAGTTTACTCAATTAACATGTCGGCTTAAGTTAACTCATGTAGGCTCGAGTTACACATGTAGGCTCAAGTAACCACACTGGGGTGCTGATGACCCACCTTTACAATTTGAGGGGACTAACTCATGACTCTTATTAGTTCTTTTGATTAGGAGCATTGGGGTACAATGTAATACAAGTGGTTCTCCCGGTTGGACCATCGGGGACCACAAAAGATACATAAAGAATATTCTTCGAAGTTACAATATTTCAACACTCCCCCTTAACGAGAAGGGTATTCTACATCAACAACAACAAGAGTAGAGATAGAGGACATCATCAACATCAGCAGGGTAACACATCTATAAATCATTGGAGCTTTTCAACATCATGTAGTCTTCATCTTCAATATTCAGTCTTCATCATCAACAACATCTTCAGTCTTTGATCAGCAACATCTTTAGCATTTTGATCTTTCAATTAGCAGCAACATTTTCAGCACTTGGACCTTTTGATCAGCAACACCTTCAGCACTTTGACTTGTTCGATCAGCAACAACATCTTCAGCATTTTGATCTTTCAATTTGCAACGACATCTTCAGCACTTGGAACTTTCGATCAACAACATCTTCAGCACTTTGACTGTTCGATCAGCAACAACATCTTCAGCATTTTGACCTTTTGATCAGCAACATCTTCAGCATTTTGACTTTTCGATCAATAACAACATCTTCAGTACCTTGACCTTTCAATCAGCAGCAACATCTTCAGTACTTTGACCTATCAATTAGTAGCAACATCATCATCATCATATTCTAATCTGTCGATCATAATCATCATCACATTCTGATCTTTCGATCAGAAACATCATCAACATAGAAACATCATCATCATACTTTGATCTTTCGATCAGAAACATCATCAACATACTCTGATATTTTGATCATAAACATCATCATCATACTATGATCTTTCGATCAGAAACATCATCATCATAATCTGATCTTTCGATCAGAAACATCATAATCATAGTGCGTCATCATCATACTCTGATCTTTTAGATTAGTACGTCATCATCATCATACTCTGATCTTTCGATCAGTATGTCATCATCATCATACTCTGATCTTTCGATCAGTACGTCATCATCATAATACTCTGATCTTTTGATCAGTACGGCATCATCATCATCAGCAACAACCTGCAATCCACAACTCAAAGACAAAAAGTCTTTGGATCACTTTTGGACTTAAAGTCTAGGGATGATACAATCCCACCACATTCTCGACAACCAAATTTACTGTATTGATTACGGGAGAATCGGTCCCTATCACTTTAGGACTAAGTCCAAGGACGATGCAATCCTACCACATTCTCAAGGACCGAAGTCACCGGATACAATTACGGGATAATCACTCCCTATCACTTTAGGACTTGAGTCCAAGGATGATGCAATCCTACCCCATTCTCGACGACCGAAGTCACCGGATACAATTACAGGATAATCACTCCCTATCACTTTAGGATTTGAGTCCAAGGATGATGCAATCCTACCCCATTCTCGACGACCGAAGTCACCGGATACAATTACAGGATAATCACCCCCTATCACTTTAGGACTTGAGTCCAAGGATGATGCAATCCTACCACATTCTCAACGACCGAAGTCACCGGATACAATTACGGGATAATCACTCCCTATCACTTTAGTATTTGATTCCAAGGATGATGCAATCCTACCACATTCTCGACGACTGAAGTCACCGGATACAATTACAGGATAATCACTCCCTATCAATTTAGGACTATGTCCAAGGATGATGTAATCCTACCACATTCTCGAGGACCGAAGCCACCGGATCTATTATGGACAGATGTCCCAAGATGATACAATCCCTCTTCATTCTCGAAGACCGAGGTCTCCGGATCACTTTAGGGAAGGTGCCCAAGGATGATACAATCCCATCACGTTCTCGATGACCGAGGTCACCGAATCTATTATGGATAGATGTCCCGGGATGATACAATCCCTCTTCATTCTCGAGGACCGAGGTCTCCGGATCACTTTAGGGAAAATGCCGAGGGATGATACAATTCCACTGCAACATCACTACTCCCCCTTTCTAGGAAGGTCTTTCCGAACAACACCAAGCTTGTTTCGAAAGTGTTCGAACTCTAATCAAGGAAGAGGCTTCGTCGGTACATCATCATCAAAACCATCATCATCTACATCTTCAGTATCTGAATACTGATCTATCACCATCTATATCTCCAGTATGTGAATACTGAAAGCATCATCATCTATATATTCAATATAGAAATATGGAATCACCATCATCTGTATCTACAGTATGTAAATACTGAAATATCATCTATATCTTCAGTATGGGAATACTGAAATCATCATCATCTATATATTCAGTATAGAAATACTGAATCACCATCATCTGCATCTACAGTATCATCATTTGCATCTTATCTTGTATGTAGAAATACCGGATTTCTACGTGTTACGTCGGAACACAGGGTCCTTTGTCATCACAACTATGGTCATCATATAGAATCATTGTAGAGTCCATCTTCAGGTCAAATAGACCCAATATCAGCTTCTGAATCCATATGGCCTCACAACTTAGTAGAACAATCTGCTATGTATTCTGCTTCAACCGTGCTAAGAGAAAGACTGGACTGTTTCCTGCTAAACCATGAACTCATAGCAAACCAAAAGCATATACCTGATGTGATTTTCCTGTCTGAGATACTTCCAGCCCAATCTACAACTGTGTATCCATACAATCTATGCTCATGGCTACCATCATAGTATAGACCAAAGTCTATAGTCCCTTTCAGATATCTCAACACATGTTTTGCAGCTACTAGGTGAACCCGTCTTGGTTGAACAAGATATTGACTTAAGGTGTTCACAGCAAAACAAATGTCTGGTCTGGTATTTGTTAAGTACATCAATGACCCAATGATCTGTCTGTAGTGAGTCGCATCCACTAACTATAATGAGTCATCAGCTAACAGCTTTAGGTTGGAGTCCATGGGTGTGGCCATGACTTTGCATTCCAACATATTGAATCTCTTCAATATCTCTACCACATACTTTCCCTGGTTGAGAAATATTTCTTCTGAACTTTGCCATACTTCCAGACCTAAGAAATAATGCATTAACCCAGGGTCTTTCATCTCAAATTATTCTGTTAGTTTCTTCTTGCTTTCCATGATCTGTTTCCCATTCGCTGTCAAGAATAAGTCATCCACATATAGTAATAGAATGACAGGTACATCTTCTACAACCTTGTAGGAAAGGTTAGGATCGACTTTGCTCTTGGAAAAGCCCATGCTCATCAGGAAACTATCTATTCTTCCATACCAAGCTCTGGGAGCTTGCTTCAGGCCATAGAGTGCCTTCTTCAACTTGCATACTTGATTCCTTCTATCTTCAACTTCAAATCCTCATGACTATTCGATGTAAAAATCTTCCTCAATCATACCATTAAGGAAGGCTTGTCTTTGCTTCATCATGGAAGAAACTACCATGATAGTTTTTGAAGGAAGTGTACCTTGCTTCCTGGAGTAAGTGTCTCTTCAGAATTAATTTCCTCTTTCCTCTAGCCACAACTCTTACCTTACTTCTATCAGCAACATATCTTATCTTGCAAATCCATTTGGAAGATACCACATTCTTGCTTTCTAGTTTGAGTACTATATCCCAAACATCATTCTAGTATCATAACATCTTCTATGAGTTTGTCTTCTCAGGTCATCAACATATCCTAGTCTTTTGCATTCAACCTTGAAGGTTGGAACGTACTTTACTCTTGGTAAAGTCTCGATCCATGACAAAGCTATCCATCATGTCATACCATGTCGAACTCAGATATAATTTCCTATAGTCACTCCCCCTGAAGTGGAGTATCATCTTCCCTCTTCCTTTTGTACAGGTGGTTCTATGCTTGATATATACTGGTCAATACAGTATGTCATGTCATAGTCTATTCTTTCTGGGGAGAATCACGAACCTTGCTTTGTACACTTGTTCCATCATATCATATACATAATTCCCCATGATCAACTGTTATTCTTTGATCATAGCTTCTTTTATAGCATTCTTTTCTTCATCTTGAGTTATCTCTTGTACCCATAGTGGTCTTCATCCTTCAAGGTGGATCTACCATTCTCTGAAGCTCTTTCTTCCATCATGGTGTCTTTGACCCTGGGAGCTTCAGATTCATGTTTATTGGAGTGAATCTTGAATTGTCATCACTTGTTCTTCGGAACAAGTCTCATCCTTCTTTTCTTGTAGGAGGTTGTTCATGACCTTTCCTACAATTCAAATGTACCAGTTTCATGGTTAGAGATATTTCATAAAACATATGTATAATGACAAATTCTTATGCATCATGCAAGTATTTACAACATTCATCCATATCTCACATAAACTTTCTAGATTCCTTCCATCTCTACCATGACATTATTGAGATTGTGCACTAATCCAATATGTCAGCAAAGAGGTTTGATAAGTAGCAATGGAGAGTTGTATAGCACCATGAGCTACTTACCCATCACATGCATATTAGTAGTATACAGTCATTAATGCAAACAATCTATCATGCATAACACATCACTGAATATAATCAAATGTATAACAAAAAAATATCATGAAATGACAATTGAATACTTATCTTTATTTGTTTCATGGGTATATTCCTTCTTGAGTCTTCAACTTTATCGTCTTCTTCATTCATGATAGCATCGTTTCTTATCCAAATGCTAAGGTGGATAAGAAGTTCTTCAAGAGTTGAGATCTTCATATTCCTCATTGATTGAGGGATCTTCTTTGGAAGATGAGAGCTTGATCTTCAGAGACGATATTCTTCTTCTTCCCAAAGTCTGTTGAAAGTAATTAATTCTTTCTGGAACACATTCCTTGAATGAATGAATTCCATGATCCTGGGAGGCCATTCAAGGTGACCATCACCACTTCTGCATTTTTCACTTCTTCTTCAGCTGGTTTCTTAAGGTCATATTTCGATCTATGTTCTTCCCTTCAAATAGCTTGGTCAAGGAATCAAACCTCATCGATGTCTTTAGGGAAGACACTTGTAGAACAAGTTTATTTGAGACTGAATCATCAATAATATTCTGGGCTTTGACCAAGTTCTTCTTGTGAAAGGCTTCTAGCCTAATCTCCCTCTGAAACTAGAACCTCTATGCTCATGAAGGTGTCCAATCCATTTTCTTCATAGAGATCATATACTTCTAGGATTGGAAGTTGTCAACTTCACCAAACTTATCATCAAGCTGATGTGATAGATCACTTTGAAATGAGAACCTCAAATGAACATAGCAAAGGATTAGATCTTACCGATTTGAGGTGTCCGTCCTCGTTCTGGAGTTGGCTGATCTAAGGTTTGTCATAGAAACCCTAATTTTTAAAACTTGGAATCTTTCATATT
>LPNX010896444.1:193071-259186 GCA_001517045.1 Pseudotsuga menziesii | reverse complement strand
TTCCCGGTTGAAATTCTTTGAAGTAAGGTAATAACTAATGAAATCCATTTCGCCAGTCATTGTTCTCTAATGAATACTCTCCCTTAGCATAGTTCTAGATTGCAACAGGACATAGAAAAGTCATGCAATCCTACTTCCAAAATTCATCCTTGTTTTCATATTAGAAGGTTGTGGACCAAGAGTCAATCTATGCAAGCAAATGGTTCATGAGAAGAATCGATGACAAACATGTTCTTACACATTGCATCAATTGTCTTGGTAGTGTTGGAAAGTTTAGTTGATCCTTGGAAAAATAGTAAATTTGAATATCCTCTCTTCAGTTATGTCATCTTGACATTTTAGGGGTTGTAATATTGACATATTTTATGTACACCGCTTCAAATTCCAATCAAACAAGGCTCCACTGGGTTCTCCTGTGGTTGAAGACATTTTTTTGTCGCCCCAAATTTCTTCTCTTTATTTCCTCTTCACCAACCTTGACTTGTATGACTCGTAGAGCCTTAAGGGCAGCCTTTCCTATGTTTTGTAGCGTCTTCTTGCTTCTTTTGTTATGCTAACTATTCTTCTCTCCTCTTATTCCAATATTATTGTATTTGTCTTTGGGGAGTGTATCAGTTGATTGATTAGCCATCTAGCAAAGACCAGCAAACCAATTGTGTGCTGTTAAGTTCCACTGGAGGACAACTTACATTGCTGAGGGTAGAAAAAATATTCTCTGCCATTTTGATTTTTTCAAATACATTTGAAGAATGAAAAGCCATGAGAAGAACTTCCAAATGAAATAGGGATGGAAGACTTGCACAAACTTCTTGGATGTTTAATCACTCGATACTGGTAACTATTCTTGGGGTTTCGAGGCTGTGACCCATCAATATAGGCCCCAAAGGCCACCATACCATCCATTTCGTCATGTCATGCCAAGTGAGTGAGATACCAGGGTGCTCCATGCATAATGAAAGACCACATTATTTAGGTGTCAAATACATCAAGAACAATAGAGGGCTCATGAAGAAGATAAAATATATACCATGAACAAGTGCAACATAATTCTCCATCAATCAATCACAGAGCATCAACATCAAGAACCCAAGGCATCATCACAAAGGAAAGCATTGATACTATGCTATCCAAATCTCCATTAACCTGTCATCCCCTATCAAAGTTGTGAAGAAATTCACAAGTGGACACCCATACAAAACGGGGGGTAACAAGACACATTTAACTTAAACAAAGTAGAAGGTGTTGAGCCAATTGAAAATTCCACTGAGATGTTAGTTTGATTAGACCGCTTCCTCATTTCCGGCTGCAGAATGGATTGTTGGGCATGATTTTTGTTGAGTGGCAGTGTGATCCAGTTGGTGGTGCAGGTTCTGTCATTAGTTGAGCTGAGAGGGTTGGTTCTGGTGCAAAGCTGCTGAGTTTTATGTTGCTATTTATTGAGTATATTTTCTTTGGATATGGATTTTTTCTTGTCTGGATCACTAAGTCAGGAAAGCATATGTCTTGGAGGCTGGAAAATATATCCCAGCTGGACCTAAGTAGGATGCAATTTTGAAATGAATCTGGTGTTATGCAAAATCTGTAGATCTGATAGCTTATGCTAAAAGGGTTTCTTTCTTGTCAGTTTCAATGATAATTAATGCAGAATCTATAGCATAAGAAGAAATCAGAACCATGGCCACTGATCAGTGTCTCTTTAGGCTAAGTGCATCATAATTGCTTTAATTCCTTTGTCTGCTGAGATTTAAAATTGGATATATAAATGATATTAATTTTACAGGACAAGTTTTCAAAATTTTTGGGCTAGATGTTCATTTACCAAGATATGGGTATATGGATGCATATGGTATGGACGTAAAATTTATTCAAAATTGTCAGATATAGAGTTGGTTCAAAATAATAAATTTTATGTATCACATAAATGATAATTTAACTGAAAGTTGAAACATAGAAAGCTAGGGGTGATTGTAGTGGTTGAAACAGGAACTCTGGGCTCTTCTAAATTTCTTGCTACCAAGATGTCTAGATTTTCATCTAGAGAACCAGCAGAAGAGAACGTTAAAGAAAAGGGATTCATTTTCAGAATTGTCATCTATCCGTTCATATAACAATAGCATGGAGCATGCTGGAGCTATCCATTCTATGATTTGTGTCAGATGGTTGTAGCTCCCTTAACCTTTGTGGAGATTTTGTGGTCAACCCTGGACATCTTGCAACAATTAACACCAGCAGCATCCTATTTAGCTACAACTGTAATCTCATCGGTTAGCAACAGCATTTCCTCAACAGTCTTTTGATGCATTTCCTATGACTGCACCTACTGAGCTACTGCTTAAGTCTCTTTGTTTGGCAAAGGCCTTTATTTAACAGTCTTCTGATACTCTTTGTGGATTTGGAATAAAAATTGAGCATTCGAGTTCCCAGAAACACAAATTACCATCTTCAAATTTGTATCAGAGCATGTACAAATCCACTCTTATGTACAGTAGTGCAAACAGTGAAGCCACAAAATTCAAATACTGAGTGAACTCACTGCAAGTATACGATAAACTTGCAACACTGAGTAAACTACTAGAAATTGCTATTATAGATAATGAGTCAAACGCAGTCGGCATGGAAAACAAGGAAAGGTATACCACTTCGAAAAACGTTTTCAGATTATGCCTAACTGGCAATAACTTAAATGCACGCAAAGCCTTTGTAGGTGACCTCAGAATGATGTCGATAGAACTCTGTCTACACTAGATAACCATATATGGAGGGGTCAAAATCACACTGCAGGCCCAGAAATTGAGTGAAATGAACCAAAAAATATCTGCTTATGGAATCCTACTCAAGCCATACCTAAAAGCTAATGACAACTTTAATGATTTCAGATTGGGCAGTGCAGTGACATGTGCAAAAAGCCAGATGGAAGATTATGGGTATCAATCATAGGTGCTAAAATATCCATTAAAATACTTAGAACTCTATTTCTGCACATCTTGTCAGTTTTTGATGTTTTAGTTATAACTTTTATAAAATAAAAAACTATCCTCTCGACATAATTAGCATATCCTCACAAACCAAACAAATATAAGACCCTAATCTTTGTTGTAGGATAAGTTTCCTTATATTGTCTGTCTTTCCTAGCTTATTCCTAACTTGTATTCCCTCTCCAGTGTCACTTAATACGATTTCTTGTCAGGTACAATCTAGCAGACAGTCTTGGACCACTACCCCCACACTATCCATTCCTAGGGAATAACTTTTCTAGCTTATTCCTAGTTTTTATTCCCTCTCAAGTGTCACTTTGAAATATGACTTCTTGCCCCTTATCATTTAAGAAGCAACCTTGGACAAATAGTTCCACATTCTCAATGGCAATAGTGCATTTCTTGGTTAAAACTTACTTAGCTTATTCACTCTGATTATTGATTAGTCATTTTGGCAATGTAGGGATCGAGGGCATCATCATTACTTGGCAATAGTGCATTTCTTGGTTAAAACTTACTTAGCTTATTCACTCTGATTATTGATTAGTCATTTTGGCAATGTAGGGCTCGAGGGCATCATCATTACTTGAATGCAAGACCAAATTCTCTTTCTTCTGAAAATATAGCTTCATTGGTTCGACATAGTAGTTATGGAGAGGCATGTAGAAGATGAATAGTTCAAGTGCTTGACAATCATTATGAAGCATTATTTCATTCAATTATTTTCTTTTATTCCTGCAGCAATTGTCATAGTAATTTCTCTTGATCTAGTTATTTTATCTAAGTAGACTGCTTTCTAAAAGATTTCTAACTCTGTCGGCTCTCTGCTTACTGACATGGATTCAAGATGTTGCCATGTATAGAGATCAAGACATACTGTAAATCTTAGTCACTGCACTCAGCGGATTTTCTCGATAAAATTCGAAATTCGTCGAATCTCAAGCATTGGTCAATGTAAAGGAGAATATCAAATTTACTGGTGAATTCAAAGGAGAATTTCAAATTTACTGGGGAATTTCAAAATTGGGTCATTGGTGAATTGAATGGCAAATTTTGAATTTAATGACTGCAATTTTTTTGGAATAAAGTTCTTTAGCAAACCTTAAAGATTATTTTTAAAAGAAAAAATACCCACACACCCACAAATTATTTTACATGTATTTGAACGACATAGGATGTTCTAACATAAGCTATCAAGAAGTTTTAACAAAATTTGCTTAATTCTATTTACCGAATTAATGCCAATTCTCATCATATTCTTCTGCATCAGCATTATTTTTCAAATTTCATTGTCATCAAATTTGAACACAAGATGGGTCACGTTCTCATTGGAAGCTGCTTATAACTATACTGCATGTTTATCATTGGTATTTATGGGTGATCGAGCTCACATTGTCACCATTTATGTATAACGGCGTTAAATGATTTTTTTCCCAATATTAGAATTTAAAAGGGGCTAGCGGTGGGTGCATTGAATGGATTTATCAATCCAGGCATTATTTTGGCGGCTTCTAAATGTAACATTGGGTTCCATAATTGCTTTTATATGGACAGGTTCCCAATTATTGAAAGATGATGGGCCGAGTTTTTTATGTAGGATGCTGTTAACAAAGATACTTTGCTAGCAGGGGAAAAGGGTCAATGTGCACCAGCAAAGGTAAGCTGTATCTTATAAAGGGAATTAGGATTCAAATTTCAAATGCATTTTAGTTAGAACAGTCGTTAAAATATAAAATGTTGTTTTGCATGCACCGCTGTTCATGCTGTCTTGGGAGCCTGATTTTAATTTTGGTTGCCTCGATCTTGTGACTACGATTGAGATTAGGTGGCCAAAATTTGGCTGTGTACAATATTTGCACTCTGCAAAGAATTAATTGGTCATTCTTATGCACATACTCTTTTGGGTTCTATTATTAGATTTCAAATCAGCAAAGATTAATTTTTATCATGTTGCTGCCCAGCCACTGTAATAGACATATAGGCTATTGAATACACATAAATATAGTTACTCTGAATATAATCACACATATAATTACTCTGAATATGCTCTGTTTCAAGCATTTCTAGCATTTACAGTTGCACATTATGTTGATGTTTGTAGCTATGTGAGGCATCTTCACATGAAATGCCCTGGAAGTATGGACCTGCACATACGTCCACTCGTCTAAGGGACCATATGGACCTGCACAGTGTGAGCCCAATGGCCAAGTGAGGTTCAGATGAGCTGCACAACATGGCCATTGCAGGATGCATAATTGACTGCAAGTACAAAATGACTTACAGATGTTAGATTACATTGTAGCAATTATTTGACACAAGTCCATAGTGGATAGTGAATTATACAATTTTCTGCTTCAGAAATCAAGGGAAAGCAAGTTATATGGATTGCATTCAGTGTCTAAAGCCTTGTTCTATTGTAGCCTTCTCTATGGAGCAGAGGATCCATCAATTGCTGGGATGGTGTTGGACAGTCCTTTCTCTAATTTGTTTGATCTCATGATGGAGCTGGTTGACGTTTATAAAATTCGCCTTCCCAAGTTCACGGTATGCTTTTCATTTGTTTTTCAAGAGCATAGCAACCATTTATTTTTCCTTAAATAAACTTTGATTTTCATTAAAATTAGTAAAAGATCACATTTTGTGCTTTTATTTTGCAATTGGCATTGCCTACAAATCATGAGGAATCTCCACAAGACTAGCGTTTAGCCTATACTCATATGAATCAAAATAAAAAGTTTAACCATAAATTTTTGTAATAATTGCTCTGCTGCCACTGGATGAAAAGAACAGATGTCATCTCACAATGCAGTGTTCATCAACATGCATAAAACTCCACACATCAAAACAATATTTTTTCCTGCTTGCCCAGAAAATGGTTCTTCTATGAAATTCTTTATCATAATTAATTCTTTTCCTTCTATATGGTGGTGATCAGTATATTAATCATTTGAGCTCAAGAGTAATTTACATAGTGATGAGCATTGGATCTTATTTAAGGTGAAGTTTCTATTGACAATCAGTTTCTTAAGATAATCTGACCATTATTGTGTTTTAGCTTGCTGACATTTTTTTGCTTATGTAGATCACTTTTCCAATTGAAAAGTGCTCCATATCCTCCCTGAACTAGTAGACAGACTGCCACATCTTTTCAGGATAGCACTACTGGAGGTGGAAGTTGAAGTCCAGGATGCAGGTAACAACTGTGCTGCCAGTTGTATTAGGTATGCTGCACGACCTTTTGTCTGAACCAAATGTACCTGTACATTTGGAGATGGCATTTGCTTGAAAAATAACCCAACATGGCATTGATATGCTAGGTATTTGTTTTGAGCAATTATTTGTTTTGACATGAGTGCTAATCATCATCTTCTATTGTTGGTGTTTCAATTCATATTTTTGTGCAACTGTTTCCTTATATTTTTATAAACCCTTTTCTGAGCAGTGAAGGAAAGGTCTGATCATGGCGTTGGATTTCATCCCTCAGAGGAGTTCTCATCATTAATATAGGGCATGTTTATGTCTTTGAAGTCACAACTAAAATCCATGGCCATAAACATAGGGTGCATCATCTTGCGAATTGTAATAGACAGCATCTCCTATCACACTTTATTTTCCAGCGTTCTGTATTACACAGCTTTCACTCTTTGTCTATTAAATTGGCTTCCTCTTCGGTACTGCTAGATGCATATATGATGCATTTGGATATTGTATTTGTCAAGGATTATTACTGGAGATGGATTGGTAACAAAGTCTGCTGTGGAAGTGGTTGATTAGATTTTACAATCTTGGTATAATATTAGTGTTTTTTGAAGTAGGTTTATACAATTGCATTGTGCGACTTCCCGAGTATTTGTCAGGGAACAACTCGAGTTTTCCAGGTAATTTTTTTTTTAAAACTCGGGTTTTCCAGGTAATTTTTTTTAAATTTTTTTTTCACAAACCGTCGCTTAAACGACAGTTTCAGGCATTTTTTTATTTTTAAAAATTGGAAAACTTGTCGCTTAATTGACGGCTTCAGGCATTTTTTTTAAAAAAATTGGACAAACCGTCGCTTAAGAAACGGTTCTTCGTGTTGCTTAACCGACGCTTGCATCTCACCGATGGTAAAATTTGGTGTCGCGTAACCGACGGATTAAGCAGATGTCGGATAACCGACGACAAGTTTCCAACGCTTAAAAAAAAATCAAAGTGTCGTACATGCGACAGGGAAGTGTCGAAAATCCGACATTATGGCCGTCGGATTTTTGGTCGAAATGTAGTAGTGGATCATCTTGTAAAGAAGGTGCTGGAGCAGGGGTTCTTCTCATATATCCTGGTGGTGAAACAATAAAGCTGATGTATAAATTTGAATTTATTACTACAAAATAATACTTCTGAATATGAAGCTTTGCTATTAGGTTTGAAGGCTACTTAAGATTTAGGCATTCAACAAATTTCTGCATATGGCGACTCCGAGTTGGTTGTTTAGTAGGTGAGGAACAACTATCAAGTGAAACAGGATTTGCTGAAAGTCTACCGAAATGAGGTTTGGGATATTATTGAAAATTATTTTCTAGCTTTTAACATTACATATATTCCAAGGGATCATAATCAGACTACTGATTCATTGGCCTTAGCAGCTACACATTTTATAATTCCCAAAACCACACAGTTGAAGTATCCTATTGAGGTTAGGTACAGACCTTCTGTACTTGATAATGTAAAGCAGTGG
Organism: Pseudotsuga menziesii; assembly: GCA_001517045.1. Lineage (NCBI taxonomy): Eukaryota > Viridiplantae > Streptophyta > Pinopsida > Pinales > Pinaceae > Pseudotsuga > Pseudotsuga menziesii. The sequence continues at coordinate 251,500 of LPNX010896444.1, read as the reverse complement.
AGAGTGTTTGAATATGGCATTGAAATTAAAATATTTTTGGAGCTTACACATGAGTTTTCTAATTCCCCGATGGATCAAGAAGAAGATAATGAGGATGAACATGTTGAAGAGATTCCTGAAAATGAAATTGCTGGCCACAAGATTATTGAACTAAAAGGTAATTTCATCCCAAAAGGTTTAGTACCTTTAGAAAGGATATTTTAAAAATATGATACACCTTTAAAACATGTTGTACAGTCTTCAAAAGAGAATGTGGTGGATTGTAACATTGGTACTGCAGAACATCCTAGAATGGTGAAAATTTCAAAAGCACTCACAATAGAACAGAGAAACAGGTACATTAAGTTGTTAAAGGAGCATGTTGATGTCTTTTCATGGTCTTATTAAGAATTGAAAACATATGATACTGGGATTATACAACATAAAGTACCTTTAAAACTGAATGTTAAACCTTTTCGACAGAAATTTAGGAGGATTAATCCAGCCTTGTTTCCTGTTATTGAAAAAGAAGTTAAGAAGTTATTAGATGCCAAGATCATTGTTCCTCTCAGGTACTCTGCATGGGTTGCTAATCTAGTTCCTGTCAGGAAAAAGAATGGAGAAATCAGACTGTGTGTTGACTTTAGAAACTTGAATAGATCTTCACTAAAGGATGATTATCCTCTGCCTAAAATTGAGCAAATATTGCAGAAGGTTGTTGGGGCACAAAGGATTTCTATGGTTGATGGATTTTCAGGATACAATCAAATTTCTATGCATCTTGATGATAAAGAAAAAACTGCTTTTACTACTCCATGGGGAACTTTCATGTATGATAAGATGCCTTTTGGTTTAATGAATGCTGGAGTAACTTTTCAAAGAGCTATGGATATAGCCTTTGTTGGGGAAAAAGACAAGTTTGTAGTGATTTACTTAGATGATATCACTGTCTTTTCACAATTAGATGATGAACATCTAAAACATTTGAAACAAACTTTCCAAAAATGCAGAAAATTTGGTTTATCCTTGAATCCAAAGAAGTCACACTCTGTTGTACAGGAAGGCAAATTATTGGGTCATTTAGTTTCAGCTGATGGTATAAGGATTGACCCAGAAAGGGTGAAAGAAATATTGAAGATAAGTGTGCCAAGGAGTAAAAAAGATGTCCAATCCTTCATTGGTAAAATCAACTTTCTGCGTTGGTTTATACCAAATTTTGGTGGTTCTTCAATGCACATTTATTCTATAACACTATTAACAAAATTTGTTTTTACTTCTATTTTGCGTAGCTTCCATTTCATCTTCGCTACCAAGACAAGGATAGTTCTGATTGAAATATATCTTGTTACTGGTGAAAAATTATATTTAGAATCAATACCTTCCCTTTGAGAGAATCCTCATGTGACAAATATTGCTTTGAACTTTTCAATATTTCCATATGCTAAATGCTTTGCCTTGAAAATCCATTTTGAAGAGACCACTGATTTATCCTTTAGTCTTGGCACCACATTTGTTGGTCCTAGGAAAATACGAGAAGAAAAAACCAGAATAATGATTGAAAAAGATGAATATTTTGGTCGCAAGATGAGGAAAATCATGTCGAAAATAAGAGTTCAAATGATTTTGAGGAAAGATCTAGTTAGACTAAAAGCTTGATTTTAGTAATAAAAGCATGATTGTATTTTGGGTCGACAGTGCCTATTTTTGAATTTAAGTGAATTTATTAAACTATAAAGATAACCTATCGACAGGAAATTGAGATTCATTCAACGGTTGAATCAATACTTGTAAAAGAAAAAAGTATTATAAAAGCATGAACCCAAGCTGTGTGCAGGATGGATATGGATCCATCATAGAGAGATTTGAGCAGTAAAAGGAAAATAGAGGATCAATATAGGTTGTGTGCAGACCGACTATTCAGAAAGAGAGAGAGAGACCAAAACTAGAGAGCATAAGATGCGATATGAATGTATGAATTGTAAAGAATATCAAAATAAGAGTCTGGAAGCTGAGTGCGTAGACAAAAGGTAGCAAAACTTTTATCATGCTAGATGAAGAGCACCTTTGTATTTTTTTCCTGGATGGGTTTCCATGTTATACCTTGTCTATGTTTTTTTTAATGTTTGTGTTGTGTTGAATGCATATTTGATGTAAATTAGCCTATCTGAATGTGTTGCATAGACTTAATGGTTAATAAACTTATATATGTATCTGAACCTATGATGAGTTGACATGTGTTAATGCTTTATGTTATATGTTGTTATAGATGTTGATGTATCGGTAGATGATTATATTGAATGAATGAATGAATGAATGAAATAAAAGTATAATTCTCAGTTTCGATCGAGTGACCTGATAATATTGTAAGAGTGGAATCCACAAAATAACTACAAAAACCTAGTTTTGGAAGTTCTCATAAGATATCTCAAGTGAGACTTCATCTGCATCATAGGTTTTTCCAATGAAGTCCCGTTCTGTCTGTCTGATATATTGGGATTTCTGATGAACAAGGGATCTAAATTTGGGTCAACCAAAAGCATGCCAAGAAAAGGTTTCGTTTCCAGAAACAAATAATTTTTGATGGGGATATGTTTTGGTACCTGACGAAGTCAAAAATTCAATATTGGGTTGATTATAAGGTACTAGAGTTTGCACAAGAGGAAAGTGAAGGATCACAACTGAGCCAGGATGAATGGTTGGAGTGATACCTTTACACAGACATTCATGATATTTTATTTAATGAATTTCCCATCATATTGCATGAGTGGTTATTGAAGCTAGTGACCCAGAGGATAAATTTCCAAGGAGGAGAAGCACGAGTTGTGTCCTGAGCTGATCCAATGACTGAAGAGGGTGATCAATCCTACATATAGTGCTGTCGAATTATGGGTCAAAAGTATTTCAAGAGGATATATCACAGAAAATATAGTGGACATAATAAAATCATACAGTGAGACAAAAATATAATTCTTCCAATGTTCTTGAGGTCACTATCTGAAATATTTGAAACTGTGGATTAAGATGCTAATGTGTGAAAAAGGGATCCTTAGAATGGATTTTGACTAGTAAATATGTGTGCATGAAGACCTGGGATGTCACAAGAAAGATTGCGAGCAGAATGGGTGGGGACAAATAGTGATGTTTCTTGATAATAATGAGGCTGAACTAGAAGGTGGATGTCTAAGGAGTGGAAAAGTATTTCTCCTGGGAAAGAGAATAAAGATCATGACAAGTAGAGGAAATTATAGTGTGACCAAAGGAGAGGACTACGAATTGGTGTTGCTCCTTGATAGAGGATCTTGCGACAAAGAAGAGGAGTACGGAGCTATATATGAAGAAGCCGAAGAAGAATACGCACCAGATCCAAATCAAGATTATGACATACCCGTGACCCCACGTACATTACATGATGTAAGATATAGAAATAAATCACCTAGTGGTTTTCCTAATCAGAATAATAGTAATAGTGGAAATAATAGTCATGGAACTCCCACTAGTAGAAGCTTTAATTCAACAGTACAAAGAGTAAACACAATGGATGGGAATGATATAAATTTACCAATATTTAATGGAAATGGGTTAGAAGACCTTAATAAGCAACATTGGTTTCTATGCAAAGCTATATGGATCATGTGAAAGGTCCAAGATGAGGCCATAAAGAAATATCAAATGATCACAACCCTTATAGTTTGCGTGTTGGATTGGTACATGAAAGTATCCATGGTTCGAGCAGGAATCCCATAGAAAATATTAGATCAAATCCCGGTAGGATGAATAGATGACTTCAGGCAACCCAAATATGAGTCATAGTTTATTATGGGAATCAAAGAAAATAAACAATTACCTACGAAGTATGTTTGGGAATTCAACAAAATATTCAAGACTTTGATGGCTAAAGTAAGTTTTTAGATGTCGAACGTCCAACACAAATAATGTTTTATTGCGGTGATGTTACCACAGATGCAAATTCATTTGATGGAGAAAAAGATCGTATCATAGAGCGGGGCTCTTGAGCTCACTGTGAAGTTGGAAACGTCACTGGTTAGAGAAACTGGTGTAGGAATGATTTATATCTAGTCACAACTTGCCAACATTACATTGGAACTTCAGAATATCACGAAAGGAAATGAATTACAAGAAGAACTATTGTGTACCTAATGCAGAAAGGAAGGACATCATCAATACAAATTCCCAACGTTTATGAATTATGTCACATTAATATTTTTAAAATAATCAAAACCCATTCCCATACTTATGATATATTATTTAATCATTTTTGGTTAAATTCCTAGGTTCTACACAAGCTAGTTGGCATTCACTTGCAACACATAGTCAAAATTGCCTAAAGTACCTCCAAGAGTTCCTTTGAAAGATTCTGGATAATATTCTTACAACCTATACGACTACCCAGTTTAGTAAGTATGCATTCCTTCCTTATCTATAATTAGATTGCTTTTCAGCAGCTTTTAAGGAAAAAGGTGAAAGCTAGTATTAAGGAAATTGGCTTGTTTTTTGTACAAATCATCCTCCATATTTGGCTCTTATAAAAGCATGATTTTATCCAATTTCCTTCACTTATCAGTTGATATAGTTCATTCATCCCATTCGTGTCCTTCTTGACATTTTTAAAAAGTGTTTTATGCACTTATGGGGGATTTTGACTTTTTAGTAAGCCTGCTTTTTTGCTGATTCAAATTGCCTCCTTACACATTAAAATATTTGATGTATATTTAGATATCCTATGACTTCATGTGATTTTATGAGAAACTTATTAAATAGAATTTTTTGTTATGCACCATATATAGTCTCCAATTTGAGTGAATATATGCATGTTTTACAAGCAATTTTGTGATTTCAATCAAGATCTAAGCTTGGTATTAATTTTTACATGGTATCAAAGAATTTGTAGCTATATTTTTCTCCTCTTCTATTTCTTTTGCAGGATCAACATCACTACCACACAATGCGTTATGTTTTTTCAATGTCACAATTGCTGAATAAATGGATCAATCTCACCAGATCATCTTTGATCCATTCAAATACTTCGAATGGAAGGAAAAAATGGAGATTATGATGAATATTAAGGGCCTAGACAAACTGGCCATGTAAACTGAGGTTGATCCCAATGCAACAACACATAATATCTAGTGGAACAACATGAGGAATGAGGCTTATGGTCTCTTGTGTCTTAGTATTTATAGAGACCTTCTTTTCCATGTTGATGGATTGGCATCACCAAATTAGGTATAGGAGAAGCTTAAAAATTTATTTGGAAATGAAATGAGGGGACATATATGGGAAAATTAGTTGCTCTCACCAATTTCAAGCAATTACGAGTCCTTACAAGTCTACTTCTCCAAGTTCAGATCCCTTTTTTTGTAGTTGAAACATCGTGGTATCGAAAATAAGGATGAACAACTAGTTTTTAACATACTTTTGAAGCTTGGCCCTGACTATTCAATGTTTGTATCGAGCGTCCATGCCACAAATTTGATAGCTTGAACTTGGAAGATTCATTCACTAGAATATTTCTCGGAGTCCTCGACCCAAGATCAAGATAAGTTGGTCATGATGGGTACCATCAAACCTTCCAAAGATCAAGATTTGGTTTATGGATATTGAAATATGGATTCCAAAGGAAATACAAAGGATAAGAATCCTCCTAATAAAAATGGAGACAAGTCCAAGTCTCATGAGGAGGACTTAAATTCCAAGAAGAATAATTCCCAGAAGAAGAAAGGTAAAAGTGAAGTGAGCAAGTGAGCATACTGTGGTAAGGGATTGAATTATGCTATCTCTTACATGAAGAAATCAATCTATATTTTGAATAAAAACCTTGAAAATCACAACATATCTCTTCCTAAAGGCACAAAGAAGAAGGAAGGAGGACCAAGTCTTGATGAATGTTAAGATTTCATATTCTATACTAGATTCAATAGTATTCAATTCAACATAATAATAGCAACACATCAAGAATCACTGATAGATTTACAATCATAAGATAGACACATCATTGATCCTGGGAAACCCTCAAGGGGAGGAAAACCCAACAAAAAACTTCCTCTGTATAAGATGTATAAAAGACAACCCCAAAACATGTGTTCTCCTCCTTCTGTTATGTCTCTCTCTCTCTTTCATATGTGCTACACAAGTGAGTGATTCTGTGTTCAAATAAGAACCACAACTCCTCTTTTTATACACAATGTGTCAATTGACTTTTTCACTAGACAAGTTGGCCCCACTAAACTGTCTGGGCTGAATTCATATAGGATACTAAAAAAATATATATTATATTATTTATTAGGGTACTAAAGACCCGACACAAGTGGAGGCTTTACCTCATGACTCTATGATGAAAAAATGCAATAGTAACACCCCATCGGAGGAATAATAACATCTCCCTTGGGTTACATCAGTAAAATACATTTAGAATATCCTTTGAAGTTACAATATTTCAACACTCCCCCTTAACGAGAAGGCTATTATACTAACAACATACTATAAAATAATAGAGAGACAATTACAACAGTACATCGAGGTAATACATCTATACGTCACATGAAGTTTTTCACAATTAGGAACGGGAAAATTTACTCTTTATCTTCTGCATCACATGATCACTTAATCCTTTTTGCAGCAATGCTTCGATCTTTTGATCCTTTGTAGCAGAAATTCTATCTTCTAGATCCTTTGTAGTACTTTGATCCTTTGCATCAACACTTCAATATTATTTATCCCTTGCAGCAACACTTTGATCTTCACGATCCTTTGCAGTAGCACTTCGATATTCTCGATCCTTTGCAGCAACCCTTCGATCTTCTTGATCCTTTGCAACAACACTTCAATATTCTCTATCCTTTGTAGTAGCACTTCAATTTTCTTGATCATTTCCAGCAACACTTCGATATTATCTATCCTTTGCAACAACACTTTTTAATATTTTGCAGTATCCTTCCGATGTTCTCGATCCCTTGTAGTAGCACTTCGATGTTTTCATTCTTTTGCAGCATAAATTCGATCCTTCTTGATCATTTTCAGCTGCACTTCGATCTACTTCACCCTTTGCTACTATAGTTTGATCTACTTGATCCTTCACCACCATGCTACCTACAGTACACATGATCAATTTGCGGGATGATCAATCCTGATCACTTTAGGACCTAAGTCCAAGGAAGATGCAATACTCCAACAACATGATCCATGAAGTCGATTAGATAAATCATCTACAACTAAATGTATATCTCGACCGCACCCAGTGCCGATCCTATCATCTTTGGGGACTCATCATAGACTATCCATACCACACAGGTTAGGATCACTCCCAATTGAGTGTTATACTATGGTATCTACACTTGCATGTAGGCATACTCTTCCAAGCAAGAGTATTTTCTACAGAGAAGATCTCGACTGCATACACAATGTCATCCCATCATAGAACATCCATACCACACAAGTTAGGACCACTCCCAAGTGATTGTTATACTACAACGTCCATGAGGACTCATCATGGAGAATCCATACCACACATATTAGGAACACTCCCAAGCGAGTGTTATTCTATGGAATCTACATATGAATGTAGGCACACTCTCCATACAAGAGTATAGTTTGCAAGGAATACCTAGACTGCATACAAAATTTAAGTCCTGAGAGAGTGTTTAGGATCACTCTTGAGAGAGAGTTTAATCTACGGTATTCAAAATTGAATGTGAGTATTCTCCAAGCGAGAGTAACATATTGCAGGGTCATCCTTTAACTAGTAAGGACCACTCTCATGCACATAGTGTTATACCTTCCATCCTCAAGAGAGGATACTATTGTCCACAAATAAATGTCATACCATCATCACTGTCATCCATCATCGATGTTAGTATCATCATTACTCCCCCTTTCCTAGGAAGTTTCATATTATCAACCTGCTCCCCCTTTGTCCGAGGAGGGTTCATTTCTTCGACCTAATCTTCCTTTTCAAAGAGGGTCCATTGCTTCATCATTTGTAGTCCCATCACTTTTCTTCCTTGCGAGGAAAGTCCTTCCAAACTACACCAAGCTTGTCACGGAAATGTTCAAACTTCACTCGAGATATAGGCTTGGTCAGTACATCAACAACTTGCTCATCGATACTCACATATTGGAGCTTGATGGATCCCTTTTGTACCATACCCCTTATATAAAAATATCGGATTTCTATATTCTTCGATTTGTCATGGAACACCGGATTTTTTGTCATCTCTATACAACTCTGATTGTCATAGAAAATTACTGTGGTGTCCACTTCCATGTCAAATATTCCTGACATCAGCTTCTGAAGCCATATCACTTCACAAAAAGCGAAGCAAGCTGCAATTTACTCACTAGTACAAAATGAGAAATTAATGACTAAAAAAATGACTAAAATCAGGCTATAAGGACTATCTTTGAGTCGGTGACTAATAGTATCTAATTTCCACTATCTTATAGCTAGTCATATTTCACTTTGTCAGTAATAGCATGCCTTATTAGTCATTGATAGTCAATGATTTAGTCATGGATTTAGTCACAGATTTAGTCGTTGATTTAGTCACGGATTTAGTAATTGATTTAGTCACTGATTGCAACAATTAATGACCAAATATACGACTAAATAAACTATTAGATGATAAAATATTAATGACTAAGATAAATACGACTAAGATACGGGAAATTAAATACTAATAGTCATATATATGTGAATTTAGTCATTTTTGTAGTCACAAATTTATGATAGAGCATGGAGGAATTGAACCACCAACCTCCTACCTATAATTAGGAAGGCGCTCTACCATTGAGCTAGCACCATTTCAGAGGTTGTTATTACTTGGAAATGATGATATTCAAACAAATTTATGATAGATAGAAATCTACAAACTACATAATTATTACTATTACAACTTACCAGTAACTAGTTTTTATGATAAACTAATTCCTGAGAGCTATGTATAATTTTCCCTATCTAGCATATCCATTCATGTTAATAGAGAGAATGAAATACCTATGTGATGGATGTGATACCAGTCAAGTCAACCAATTTACGGAATATCTCTTGGCATGCCTGAATATATGAGAAAAATATCATTATATGAAATCAAGGAAAGTGAAATTCAAATAAGGTACGCAAACCTTGCCATTGATAAAACAATCTATTAGTTACAATATAGAAATACATGAAAGCGAAATATTTTAGACTGAGTGTTGCAAAGCATAAGCTACCATATCAGCCAATTCTAGAAAATGAAACATATATTTGTAGAAGTATGAAGGCTACCAAAATAAGCAAGCAAAAGAAATTCAACACATATTTCAAAAAGCATTGAATGAAATAATAAAAGCATACCCAACATTATAGTTGACACATTTTATATGAAAATCAATGTGAAACATTCAATCATGTTTGTAAGTTTATCTCTGGCCAACTTGCCTTAGATATAGCCACAACTACACTGATACAAATAATTATCAGAACCAAGGGCACTCCAGAAGTGCACCACAGGCAAAGTAATAAAGACAAGAAAGAAAATCACCACAAAAAGGTAAGATTTGAGGACAGACAAATGTTGTATGGTTGTTCTATTGTATTTGGACACAGGTGCTATAAGCAACATCAATTAGAAACTAACCAATTAGTTAATTTTTCAGATACTATCCCTTGACTCTTTTACAAGGAAAGTTGAAGAGAATGAGACAAACCTGTTCTCCCATAATTTTGCCTCCCTACTATCATGAACTTCCTCAATCTTCTTTAGTTTTGTCTACTAACGTGTGATCAAATTTGATTTTCCTGTGGAAACACAAATTTAGTCTAGTGCCCATTTTATTAATAGAAGATTTGATTTTATTTATTAATATGTGCATTGTTTAGTTTTGAAGCTGGGCATTTCCACAATTTAATGTTCATTCAACATGCTAATTTTCCACTACCATCAAAGTGATATATAGAGAAAGAGAAATAATAAAGGAGATGCAAAGGATTGAATTAGGAAGCATCAAACACATAAAACTTAATTATTTCAGCAAAAAGAAATTGCCAAATAGATTGAACTGTTCATTTTCTCCTTCAAGCTCTATTGATTATTAAGATTCTTTTGATTATGGGTAATATTTGATAATGTTTTCACAACATGTCATTGTGTGTCAAGGGTGTTTGCTGTGCACATACATATTTGTTAGGTCTATGCATTGACGAGCTGAAAACTAAAACCATGTTTAAAGTGTTCAGGTGGTGGAATCCCTTCTATCATCCACTGTTGCCCAAGTGGTAGTGAGGTGTAGCAATCCTTGGGAGAAGAAACACTAAAGGCATCTAAAACAACATACCCAACTCATGGTAAAAGAGTGTGATTTTTGCTGTACGGCAGTGAACAAAATAATAAATTGGTTATTAAACCCCCAATTTTGCATAGGTTGCAAAGTAAAGATCCATTGTCACCAAGATTAAGAATATTCATTTTAGAGCTGCCTATTCTCAGTTGCCCCTATTTTTTATGCACCAAATGGCATCTCCATCTTCTGTGGAATATTGTAAGAGTTCAATGGAAAATATTTTGGGATAAAAAACCAAAGGTCACGTTGGTTTAAGAGAGAAGCCCATAAGTTTTTGAGAAGAGATATTGTACATGAATAATGGAAGTCTTGGAAAAATGCCAATGTATTGAAGTGCTAAGTACTAAATTTATTCAAAGGGAACTTTAATTGCAAAACAAGGTTAATATCCTTGAAGTAACTAATAAAAGGGTCAAAAAGGAAAATCAATATCAAATTCCTAGACCTATTGAAGTTATTGTAAGGTTCTAAGGGTATTATCATAAAAGGGTTCTAAGAAAAGTTGGTATTAAGTATATGAAAAGGTCAAATTGGTGTTATATTGTGGGACCTTCACTTTGTGTAGTTACTAGTTATCAATAAAGGATATCACTCTTAAGTTGAAATTTTTAAAGTTGGCAATGGAGTCGAAAATTAAATTCACCCCCAAATTTATCGCTGAACCCAAAAACTTTCTATGTTTGCAAGGTATGATCTAAATGAGTCCATGAGCATTTTTATTGACCCTTATAATTTTTTTTGTTGATGCTAAGTTGAAAAATAGATTACAAATTACATAGAAGGAAGTTAAAAAAACTCAACAACAAAAAGATATCAATGAGATTGATAATTTGGAATTAGGCTTCAATGGATATTTCCAAAAACTTAATTTCGAAGTCATAGATACCTATGAAATTGATGTAATTCATGGAAACTCTTGGAAAAAATATCTTGGTACTTTTACCATGAATTTGGATAAAAAGTACATAGCGTTCGAGCATGAAAGCAAGAAAATAACGTTGCAAGGCATTAATTTAGGATTTTCTCTCTTGGCCATCTCAGATCAGAATTAACAAAATTATGAGGATTTAGAAGAGAAATTAATAAATTTTAACAAAGTATTCTTCGACAGACATGAAGAAATTATTTAAACCAAAAGGAAATTAAATTTCCAAGATGCAAAATTCCACCAATTTCAACAACAAACAAAAGAGATACAATAATAGAGTAGCATCATAAAGGAAGCTCACACGAAAGAGGTTAAAATAACTAGTAAAGACCTATCTAACAACAATCAATAAATTTTTTATCTAATAAATCATAATAAAAATATACTTGCAGAATTTAAGAAATTAAAGAATGAGAAGAAGATGTAACAAAAAATTGAGAAGAAACTCATTTTCATAGAACCTAGATCGATCTAGTTGAATTAGAAAATTTTTCTGAGGTGAAAATTTAAACCATGAATAAGGAAACCTTTTCCAATTCAATAACAGCGGAAAAATTGAAAGTTGTTATGATAAAGTTGTATCTCAGCCAAATGACGTCGACACACTAGTGAAGATCAAAACACCAGTCCCTGGATTCAATATTATGAAAGGAAGCTAAACTGTAAGAGCATATCGTCACCTTAATAATCCAGGCCAACATTTATCCATGTTAGATTTTTAACATTAAGCTAGCATAGCATTAGGATCTTTAACTGATAGAAAAACAAGCAGAACAATCAAACAAAAGAGACAATCAACACAGTGTTTTTCCTCGGGGAAACCATAAATGGAGAAAACCCCACAACTTCCTCAGAGATAGAATCAACACCAAAAGTAAAACCCCAAAACAGTAAGATGATCTCTCGACAGCAGTAACCTCTTTCTTCCTTTCCACAGTGTCTTTCTCTTCCTCAGCTATGCACTACAATTGAGTGTGGATGAGTGTATGATAAATGGAGAGGCCAACTCTCTATTTATACTAATTCTTGACATGACTAAAACCCTACTAGATCCGACCTCTCTAGGAGAGGCTAATAACCCTAGTGCCCCAGAACTGCGGGGACACTAACCCGTAGACAATAGGAGGGTTACCCACAATGACTTGACATGACTTGTTTACATTATAGATCCTCCCGATAGGAACATCAGGACATGACATGACACAAGTACATCCTGGAATAAACATCGGGTTATAATACATAAGAAATATAAGTGAATACATTCTGAAGTTACAGTTACATCAACACTCCCTCTTAACTAGGAAGGTATTCTCTCGACGCAATTTCCATCACTGGTCTTCTTCTCTGGATCATCTCGCCATCTGCATCTTCAAGTCATATTTGTCTTCAAGTCATCTTCATCTTTGGATCTAGATCATCACTGGATCTGGATCATCATCACTGGATCTGGATCATCACTGGACATCATCACTAGATCTGGATCATCACTGCACATCATCACTAGATCTATATCATCACTCGATCTGGATCATCACTGCTGGATCTTCATTACTGGATCATCACGGGTGCTATCTCATGATTGTTCTCATCATAGGAATTTCTACAGAGCGAGCCCTTTTTCATGCTGGTTGTAGGCCTAGCCTCCATGTAGGCCTTCTTTAGCGCTTATATCTGACACCAAGTCAAAATGGCCTGCTCAGCACTCACATATGATCATGTAGGAACCAATCCTATAATCACATCAGAAAGGCCCAGCACTCACATTCACCAGCATGATAGGACACAACTACTATCATCTGTGAAAAGGCTCAAAACTTGCAACCACCAGCATGATAGGACACAACTACTATCATCTGTGGAAAGGCACAACACCCACATCCACCAGCATGGTAGGACACACCTACTACCATATGTGGAAAGGCACATCACTTACAATCACCAGCATAGTAGGACACACTTACTACCATCTGTGAAAAGGCGCAGCACTCACATCCACCAGCATGATAGGACACACCTACTATCATCTATGGAAAGGCCAGCACTCACATCCACCAGCATGATAGGACACACCTACTATCATCTGTGGAAAGGCTCTACACTTACATATGTGGCATGTGGGAACACATCCCTCAGTCACATCAGAATGGATCTCAGTCCCAAAATGAGGATTCCTAGTACCTCACCAGGTAGCTCCATTGCAAGAATGGTGGTAGCCCTTATATCTGACACCAGTTCAGAATGGCTAGCATTCACATCTGACATGGAAGGAACCAATCCTATAACTATGACAGAATGTCTTAGCCCTTACATCTGATCAAGTGGGAACACATCCCTCTATCACAAAATAATGGCCATGCATTCATATCTAATCATGTGAGAACACATCTCACAGTCATATCAAAACGACCTTTAGTCCCAGATTGAGTTTTCCTGGTACCTCACCAGGCAGCTCCATTCCAAGAATGGAAATAGCCCTTACATCTGATCACATAGGAACCAATCCTATAGTCATATCAGAATGGCTCAACACTCATATCTAACATGGAAGGAACCAATCCTCTCAGCATGACAGAATGGCTCAGCCCTTACATATGACCATGGAAGGAACCAATCCTCTCACCATGTCATAATGGCTCACGGACTCATCCCTTCCATTTGGAGGGAACCTCGATCTGGAGAACACCAAGCTTCTCCCTGAAGTACTCAAACTTCACCCTAGCCAATGGATTTGTCAATACATCAGCTATCTGTTCGTCCGTTGCAACATACTGGAGCTTCACTTCTCCCCTCTACACCATATTCCTGATATAGTGATACTTGATCTCGATACGCTTCAAGTTGTCATGGAACACTGGGTTCTCTGACAACTTCACACAACTCTGGTTGTCACAATATATACAAGTAGCATCTAACTGGAGATCAAATAAATCAGATATTAGCTTCCTCAGCCATACTGCCTCACAACTAGTTGAACAAGCTGCGACATACTCTGCGTTAGCTGTATTTAGTGCCACATAGGATTGCTTCCTGCTAAACCAAGAGATCACACCTGATCCCATACTGAAGCAACACTCTGAAGTGCTCTTCCTATCGATGGCACTGCCTATCCAATCTGAATCAACATAACCCTCCAAGTTAATCTTCTGATTCGACTCGTACTTGAGCCCATAATCAACTGTACCCCTTAGGTACCTCTAAATATGCTTTGCAGCAATCAAGTGAACATTTCTTGGATCTGTCAGGAACTGGCTCAAGGTGTTCACATCAAATCAAATATATGGTCTGGTGTTTGTCAGGTACATCAAGGACCCAATCATCTGACGATACATCATAGCATCAACCGACTCTGATGAAGCATCGCTCAATAGCTTTAGGTTTGATGCCATAGGTGTGGCCATAGCCTTGTAGTCCATCATCCCAAACCTCTTCAGGATCTCTATTGCATACTTCCCTTGTCCAAGGGATATTCCATCTACATTCTGACACACCTCCATGCCTAGAAAATAATGCATCATACCCAAGTCCTTCATTTTGAACTTGGCATCAAGCTTCCTCTTCGTATCAACAATCAACCCATCCATACCTGTTACAAACAGATCATCTACATATAGTAGGAGCATCACTGGGTTGCCATCTTCAACCTTGTAATAAAGATTGGAATCTTCTTTACTCTTAGTAAATCCCAAACTAGATAGAAAGCTGTCAATTCTACCGTACCAAGTCTTGGGTGCCTGTTTCAAACCGTACAGGGCTTTCTTCAATCTGCATACATGAGACTCTCTGTCATGTGTCTCAAAACCGAGTGGTTTCTCTACATATAATTCCTCTTTTACTACACCATTCAAGAAAGCAGTCTTGACATCCATCTGGCGTATCTTCCATTTCATTACTGCAACCAAAGTAAGTACTAATCTAATGGAAGTGTATCTGGCTACAAGTGCAAAAGTTTCTTCATACTCTATTCCTTCTTTCTGGGAGAAACCACAAGAAACAAATATTTCTTATATTATTCAATGCTACTGTCTATAGCATGCTTGATCTTGTAGATCCATTTGGAAGTTACAATCAACTTCCCTTCTGGTCTTGGGAAAACATCCCAAACATCATTTTTCATGATAGATTGATATTCTTCGATCACAGCATCCTTCCATCCTTTTCGTTCTATCGCTTCTTCATAATTGGAAGGTTCTTTATCGACGAAATCACATATTAATGCTACATACCCAGAGTAGGATCTGGTCCTCTTCCTTTCTCTGTGATTCTCTACTGGAGCCCCATATCTTCCCGCACCTTGGATAATTTCCCATACCCAAGTAGGTTTCCTCTTGTGAGGATTCTTCTCTTGAGGTGGATCTATAGGTCTTTGTGGTTCTTCAAATTATCAATCTTCTTCTTGAGTTTCTTCTTTCATGGTTGTATCATGAATTATGGGTGCTTCTGCTTCTTCAGGTTCTTTAGCAAGTCTCTTCCTGGATTTGTTGTAAGTTGTGTCTTCATCAAATGTCACATCTCTTCTGATGTCAATATTCTTGAATCCTAGGAAATATATTCTTTAAGCTTTCGAGCTTTCAGAGTATCCCACAAATATACCCTTCTTTCCTGAAGGATCTAATTTTGTTCTCTTCTCTTTTGGAATGTGTATGTACACAGGACAACCAAATATTTTGAGATGGCTAACTTCTGGTTTCTTACAAGAGAAGACTTCTTCAGGAGTCTTGTTCTCGAGTACTCTGAATGGAGTAGGGTTCTGTACATACACCACTGTTCTGGTAGCTTCTACCCAAAGATGAATAGGAAGATCTTAATCATGAAGCATAGCTCTTGTGACTTCCATGATAGTTTTGTTCTTCCGTTCTGCAATCCCATTATGTTGTGGATTATAAGGAGTGGAAAACTCCCTATTAATCCCTTAGTCTTTGCATAACTCTTTGAATTCATTCGAAGTGAATTCTCCGCCATTATTTGATCGAAAGGTCTTGATTCTCTTTTCAGTGTGGTTCTCGATCAAGGCTTTGAATTCCTTGAACTTGCTAAATACTTCATCTTTGTTCTTCATGAAGTAAATCCATGTCTTCGTAGAAAATTCATCAAAAAAAGGAAACATAATATATATACCCGCTTAGTGAGCTTGGTGACATAGGACCGCATACATCAGAGTGGATGATTTCCAAGATTCCTTTTTCCTTGCTCTCACTACTTGGAAATGTCTTCTTTGTATTCTTTCCTTTCGCACATCCTTTGCAGACCCCATCATGTTTTGCTTGAATTTCTGGAAGCCCTTCAACAACTTTGCTTGCAATTGGTAGTGCTTTGTAATGCACATGTGCAAGCCTTCTATGCCAAAGCTCATTTGGCTCTACTATGTCATGGACCAAGGATTGTTCTGGATGGCCCTTCAATTTTTACAATCCTCCTTCTTGTTCCTCAATCACTACTGCATCATCAATAGTCTTTCTTTTTGGCCACATGATGACTTGACCATCTATGAATGCAAACCTCATTCCTTTTGCATCTAATGCAGATATGGAGAGGAGGTTCTTCTTTAGTCCTGGTACAAACAATAATTTCTTCATTGTCATAGACTTTCCAGAGTCTAGCTTATAGGAAGACTCCCCACTACCTTTTATTGGATACTGGTAGTCATCTCCTAGCTTCACCTTGTGAGGTGATTCATGTTTTGAAAGTTTCACAAAGGATTCCTTGAATCTCGTCATATGTTTGTAAGCCCCACTATCTATAAGCCAATAATTGCTTCCATGAGTAACGTTTCCCGTCAGAGCGGAAATAAAAACATATTCTTCCTTGCTTGAAGAATCTTCACTTTCATATGTGGTTCTCTTTGATGAAGGTTCACTATCCTTTGCAGCATGAGCATGATGTCTTCTCTTGTTTCCCTACTTCTTGTGAGAGACATTTTTGTTTCTAGGACATTCTCTAGCATAATGTCCTTTCTCGTCACATGTATAACATCTGATTCTAGACAAATCTTTTCTAGAGTTATATTTATGAAAGGACTTACCTCTCGGGTGATGAGAACTTCTTCTGGGTTTCTTGGAGTGAAATGTGAGAGCTTGATCTTCACTTCCCATCTTTTCTTCTCGAGCTGCTATCCGAGCTTTTTCTTGAGAGCACTCTTCCCATAGTCTGCTGAACTTGACTAACTTCTTTCTAGCACAGATTCCTTGAATAAAGGAGTCCCATGATCATTAGAGGAAATTTGGGGTCTAAAATGGGCCTTATAAGAAAACGTGCCAACAATAAATTTTGTGAGTTGGAATTCAAGAACCAATAGAATTTGAATAAAATGAGTCAACCATAATGGTTGAATTGACATATTTGTCATAAAAGAAAACTACTTTTTTTGTTGGTATTTTCGACATATCTGCCTGTGTTTTTACTCAAATTCTGAGAGAGAGAGATCGTTGGATGCGGAATTTAATTTAGCATCCAATCAATACCCACACTGCATACTTTTTACAGACCCCATTACCCCAAAAACAATAAATACCTGAAAAAATGTGATGATGATGTCATCATCACATTTTTGAGGTATTTCTTGATTTTGGGGTAATGAGGCCTATCAAAAGTATGCAGTGTGGGTACTCGTTGGATGCGGAATTAAATTCCACATCCAACGAGATATCCCTCTCATAATTTGAGTAAAAACACAAAGAGATAGGTCGAAAATACGAACACAAAAAGTAGTTTTTTTCACTCTTCCTCCAAAATTAATAACTATTATTTTATTATTTGAACTATTATTTTATTATTTTCCTTAGGAGGCCCATTTTAGACCTCAAATTTCCTCTAATGCTAGGGAGGCCATTCAAGGTGGTCATTACAATCTCTACATTTTCTAATTCTTCATCTACTGCTTCCAGTTGTTCCTTGATCTGAGAAACTCTTGTGAAGTAAGACTGGATTGTTTCTGCATTCTAAATCTTCACATTCTTCAGTTGGTTTCTTAGATTAATCTTCCGGTTTATGTTCTTCCCTTTAAATAATTTGGTTATGGCATCAAACATAGCTTTAGGTGTGTTGAGGGAGCACACCTGTGGTATGAGGTGATCCTTGATAGAATCAACAATGATCCTCTTTTCCATAACCAACTTCTTCTTAGGTAAGGCCTTTGCCTCATCTGCCTCTGGAACTAGAACCTCCTCACTAATATAGGAGTCCAACTCATTTTCTTCCAGGACCAGGGAGATCCTATACTTATAGGCTCGGAAGTTATCAGCTCCCTCAAGATTTTCATCAAGCTTGGTATGATGAGACATCTTAACTGAGAACCTTAAATGGAAATACAAAATATTTAGATCTTACCAGGTCAAGATGTCAGATCTGAATTTGGAGCTGAAGTCCTGTAGTGCTGGTTCAGGAGTAGATTAGGGTTTTTATTTTCTTGAGTTCTGTCCAACCAAATGATTTGAATTTGATCCCTAACTTTGATTTTAGGGAGGATATCAATCCAGGCCTAGGCTCACTGAAAAATTCCACTTCTGTGAAAAGCCCTAATTTCCGACAGTAGTGCCAGGTCCAAAACTGAAAAACCTTAGAATTGGATTCTGCTTTGATAGAAAGATGCACCCTAAGGAGGAGAATTATTCCAACCTTCTTTTGCTGAAAAGCTATGGAGAGAGATCCACAAAGTAGGAATCCATAGTTCCCGCAGCTGCACAGTGTCTTCTTCTCAGGTTCACTCTGATACCATGTTATATTTTTAACATTAGGCTAGCATAACATTAGGATCTTTAACTGAGAGAACAACAAGCACAACAATCAAACACAAGAGACAATGAACATAGTGTTTTTCCTCTGGGAAACCATAAATGGAGAAAACTCCGCAACTTACTCAGAGATAGAATCAACACCAAAAGTAAAACCACAAAATATTAAGATGATCTCCTGACAGCATTAACCTCTTTCTTCCTTGCCCCAGTGTCTTTCTCTTCCTCATCTATGTGCTACAACTGAGTGTGGATGAGTGTATGATAAATAGAGAGGCTATATATCTTTTTATACTAATTCTCGACATGACTAAAAACCTACTAGGTCCGACCTCTCTAGGAGATTCTAATAACCCTAGTGCCTTGGAACTGCGGGGACTTTAACCCTTAGACAATAGGAGGGTTACCCACAATGACTTGACATGACTTGTTTACATTATAGATCCTCCCAATAGGAACATCGGGGCATGGCATGACACAAGTACATCCCAGAATAAACATCGGGTTATAATACATAAGAAATATAAGTGAATACATTATGAAGTTACAATTAAATCAACAATCCATAAATAATAATTTTCAATATTCAAAATATGATCGTCAATGAATTTATTCCAAAGGTCCATAATTCAACCTAATCCAAATATATGCTAGTGATCACAATAAAGCTATTCCAAATATGTTTTGACATGTAACTCGTATCAAAGTTGACCTCTCAAGGATAGATTCTTTTGTGTTTTGACAATATTTTTCAAGGCTTTGATGGTTTTTTCATCATTGTTTCTTCAACAGATTTGAGGATGCAACATCTCTAAGAGAGGTGACTTGTAATATACACAGGGTATATTACTATTAATCATTTAATGTCAGAATTTTATAAATAATTTTATGTAATAATAGTCATACATAATAATTTAATGTGTTCTAATAAAGATAAGTCATCCTTTGTCCCAAAAGGTATGAGTTATCCCCTCAATGTCTGTTTATATGCATGCAATTGGAATTCAATCAGATAAATCCCATAACAATATTCATATTAATAAATATTAATTATTTTAATATGGATTTCACTAGGTATATCTTTCATGAATGAGTTCATCAAATGAACCATCAGGTTCACTTCAGATTGTATGTTTCACTTCTATTGGGTTCTAGGAGATAGACAATAGCCTAATAATGTTGTGCTGCTCTGTTTATGGAAGTACCTGACTTTCATTGATAAATGGCAGTAAACAAAATAGAAATAAACAGGAATCCTACATATCTTATTCAAGGAGTATTTTTTTTCATCATTGGGTTACAAAATGACTGATTTCTACCAGGCTACAAGCTGATGGAATAACCCAGATAGTATGTGCTATTTTGTGCTTGTACAGATTGAAGGTTTTGTTCAATGTTAGATACAAAAGACAATTATATAATAAAATAACAGATTGTAGGATATAAATTGCCTTCATTCAAAGCCAAAAAAATAAAATAAATGAGTAACATACAATAAAGATTTGAGTCATGGGGATGTAAGTACTCCTGCTCATGATCCAGAACTAAACAAAGTTCGTAAATATACAAAAGAATTGGTGGTGGACTTGTAAATACCCTGTATTTAGAGCCAAAATTATAAGAAGAGATATGAGTATACAAAAGAAGAATGGGATTGTGGTCACATGAATTCTTCTTATCAGAAGGAAAGCTATGCTGCTGGCCTATAGTTTGGTGGCCACTTAGGGTAAAATAGATTACATGTTGAAATTTACCCAGTAGTTGTTCCTTGCTATGCTATGTTGTTTCTTATGCCTCGAAATTTTTGTAGAGACTATTGACCTACATCATTTAAGCTCTTTCTCTTGACAGAGATCCGTTTACTCTTTTTTGGAAAAGAATTTAAGTGGTTTATTATTTCTTGATTTAGTTCTAGGAAAACAAATAAAGCACACATTATTTTTGGATTTAGTTCCCTTTCAAAAATTATATTTTCCCTTTTTCTTTATCTCCTCAATTGTAATTAGTCAAAGTATAGAACACACCTTAAATAATAACTAGCTAAAAAATAACAATACATAGATCCTAACATGGTCTCTTAAAATATTGAAAAGTTGACAACTTTTCTTGTACCATCTGTAAGGTATGGGTTCTCATCAGTAATGGGAAAAAGTACATGCTTAAACTGTGTTAAGTATGCTGTAGCTGTACCATCCTTAGATTCTTGCACCTCTTCTCTTGCTGTAAACAAGGTCAACAAACAGAGAAACTTGAGATTTCATAATTTGAAGGTTGGATTTAAAGTTTAAGTTAAGAGTTGGTTGTCTTAAGTAAGAATCAAATAACTAACATGGACTAGGAAACAATGCAATGTTAGCACATAATCTTACTAAAGACAGGTCCAATTAACTTGGAGAAGCACAACAGGTTTAAGATTGCTTTTGTGTAATTGTACAAATTTTTCTTAGGAGAATTCTAAAACAACTAAATGCCTAGACACAAAAAAAATTATTCAAGTGGCAATGATCAACAAATAATTAAACTATCAAGAATAAAGGACATATTTAAGAAGCACCAATGTTCCTGCAGTTTATCATGTAACTGGTAACTGTTGTCTTCTAAATATTCCATACTTAAATATCTGCTGTTGTCTTCACATATATTTGAAATTGATTAAATTCAACTAGATATTAAAGCAGATAAAAATTCTTGGGATTTTAGAAAATGATAATCCCTGTTCACTATAATCTGAATTATTCATCACCAAAGTTCACAGAGATGGCTTGTTCATCATATATGACAGGAGGTATTTTGATTATTCTAATATACAACTATGATTGTCAGTCCTACTTTTTGCAGGTGATGTTACACTTTTGAATCATTTGCAATGGAATTTTTGTAGTTTCTGCTGTCCTATTTGCTTGGAATTTTCTTACTCTCTC
The DNA here is from genome assembly GCA_001517045.1 of Pseudotsuga menziesii. Lineage (NCBI taxonomy): Eukaryota > Viridiplantae > Streptophyta > Pinopsida > Pinales > Pinaceae > Pseudotsuga > Pseudotsuga menziesii. The sequence continues at coordinate 229,607 of LPNX010896444.1, read as the reverse complement.
ACTCATACTATTGTAGCTTCCTTCACTTGGCACGTGTAGTTGCTTGGAATCAGAATCAACCTTCAAATAACCACCTTCACCAAATTTGGATGGAATTGACCTTCACTCTACTTGCTTGGAATCAGTCTGATTTCCCTTTGTAAAGAGCTGGCTGAACTGTGAACTGTAAAGTTTTAATGTTTCAATTGTAGCTTCCAACAAGCTTGTAACAATGAATTGGAACTTGGTGTATTGAAATGGACACTTGTTCCCCCATTCCGGAAACCAGTGCAACATTTTCGTAGAATCTGTGCAAAATAACTAACCTCTTACCAATTTACTTTACTAGTCCTAGAATAAAGGAAAGCCATATCATATGTGATACCACAAGAACATATACCAGATCATATCAGATAAGATAAGACAATTTTATAAATTTCCAACAAATGACCATAAATATTGATCTTTTTTAGGATTTCATATGGGTGTAGGAAAGCGGGTGATGCTACATATTTCTAGGGATTAAAATATGTCAGCTATATTAACGATTCTACAGCAAGTACGCCTATGAGATCAAGGAAGGATACCCACAATTACATATACCACTTTCAAATTGATTAAGTCCTATCACATTATATGGAACCCTAAATTGGTTGAGGTGGTTCAACCATCCAACTCCTAAACTCAACACTATAATATTTCAGTTGTCACTTGTCACTAATACAATGGGAATATTACACTTACATTTTCGTATGATATTCTAAGTTCTAACACCCCCATTATGAAGAAAATGGAATTTTCAACTTATTTATCTTGTAACACAAGTCTCAAGACTTTTAAAATTCTAGGATTTTGCAAAGGAGAATCACAACTAAAAAGTACGAAATATACTGCATATGGGTAAACTCCCATCCACTAGGTCTCTTGGGTAACAAATCACGATGCTTTCTACTTTTCCATAATACCACCTATTCACGTGATGTTTTGTCAGCAACAACTATTTATTTAAACTCTCCACTGATTCTTTATTTCATTTCCATCACCCTCTTGCCGAAGACAGAAGACTCACTGTTCATTAGAAACTTACAATATAACGTGCATCCCTCATGGAAGTATTCTGTTAGACTGAATTCTTGCTTAAGATTTAAATTGCTATGACAAAGGAATCAAGGCTAGTGAATTCAACATACCCTTAATGGGGCCACATCAATTATCTTTTCTCCTATCCAGGAGACTACATAAAGTTTTATGTCAGTTTCATTTTCCTTGTATCAAATTTTTTTGTTGTCTTAATGCTGGAACGGCTAGTTCCAGAAAGTAAAACTACCACCATCGAGCCATTATCAAGTTCAATATTTCAATACCTGAAGATTCTCACCCTAAAAAACTTACATATAGTTCTCAAATTTTAATTGCCATACTTTTTTCTGAAAAAGGCCCATGCATCCCTTGGACATTTCCAAACTTTTGTTTTCATCACATAATTTTTGAAGTTATAAAAATTGGATTTCTTCCATAAATACCAATATTTGCACAATGTTCAGGCATGATTCAGTAATTTTGAGATTCTGTAATTTTGAGATGCTGTAATTTCATGATCTTTTTGTGACTTACCATATTTTTTGTCACCAATGGAATTTCTTCCATCGGATAATAAACTAAGGCCTAACAAAGCATTAGCAAGCTTTGTGGATTCGGCCAACATGAGCAAGACAAGCCCAAAAAAGTCACTTTAAAATCAATTTTTTTCTCTGTCTGCGATGTTTTTGAAGAAAGTTGGCATCAAATGTGAGTCTGTTGATTTTTTCTATAGCGGTTGTTGAAGCATTACTCAGTGTCATGAAATAGTTACGTAAGGTAATTGATTCTATCCAAAGACATTGTTGAGAAAAGTAGTTTGTTCTTTCTTTTGACCATGGTTAAAATAGGAAAATACAGATTAGAATTCCCCAACAGAATGTGCTATTTATCCACAAAGCAGGTCAAAACTTTTCAATATTATCATTCTGTGTAGACAAAACTTGAAATAATTCTTTCGCTTTAATACATCATTTTATGTGCTTAATCACCCCTGCATGCTGTTAGGAATTGTTCATGGACTACTTAAAATGCCACTTGCTAAATATTTAGGAACAACTTGCTAGAAATTTGGGAAAAAATTGGTCAAATCACTCAGATATCTCACTGTTCTTCATTGCTGAGGTATGTGATTGCATTTTTATCTTCATATTTGAGAATTTGTGGGAGTTTGCAGAGGGTTTAGTATTGTTCGTGTGGGAGGGCACACTGTGGGATTGTAGTCATAGTGACCAATCTGAATAAGTGTGCACATATATATACGGGATATATCTGTTGATAGAGAGGGTCCATTTCACCAAGGGAAGAGGAAACATATTCTACAATATACAAGAAGAGATAGTCTATCCATAAATACTGTTAACCAGAGTTGAAGCAGAATAGAAGCTACATGAAGAAGTCATGGGACTCCTATTGGAGAGTCATTGAAACCAAGCAATGATTTTTATAGTCAACCAAGGAGTGGCTTAAGCATAGAGACAATAGATATGTTATCTCAACCATAAATCTTCTTATTGGACACATTAACCTACTGTTACAACCATCTAAAGGCATCGTTTGATATAAAGTTAATCTACTGCTGTGAAGGGGTTTTCTCAATCTAGGAGTCACACCGGTTGTTATTTTTGGTCTCATTAGTCAATACATTGAATCCATAGCTCAAGGAAACATGTTGAAAGGGCTCTCCACTCATCCCAAAGCCTATAAGTTACAAAGAATATTAGATCATAAATTTAAGAAAAATTAGTGTTCTTTGGCTTTAGTTGGCATTGCATTCTCATTGTTAGTTTTTACAAATATTGTCCAATTAAATATTAGTCCTTTCCGCTTTGGTTGGTGAGTTATGATGATTTTTTATGGAGCTATTCAATGTATTGGTTGATGAATTATATTCAACATTAGATGAGAAAATTATGTTCATATAATTGAGATCATAAACACCTTTAAACACAAATACTAGATCCTACCATAAACACAACAATCAATAGTAGTCGGTTCCACATTCAATTAGTCAAACAAAATGGATCTACAACAGTATTGAGTTCATGTAAAATCCATATTTATTCATATAAATGCATTCAATGTTGATGTAACTGGGGAGGTAAGCTACAACAGATTACATGTAAAGTGTTTGTTGAAAGTTCTCAACGAAACTATGTCACTAGCAGCACTTAAATAGATTATTCATCAACATCAGTCTGTTGTCTATATTCAAAGGTGTTGAAGTAAAGGACCCAACCCAGATTTCTAGGAAACTTGGGAAAATTTAGCTCAGTTTGGGATGGAGATATTACATTAAAACTAATACAGATTAAACAAAGTTGTTTTTTGAGAAATAGTTTTGTCATGTCTATAGAGAGTATAACAAAGAAGCAAACTGAATGACAACTTTAATCACACTTGTTTCTCAAAGAACCATCTTTGTTATAATGTTGGGCTCTTACGAGTTTCTTTAACTGCTTCCATAATGAGACTGAGTACATTGCAACCAAAAAATCATGTTGAAGAAGTAAACATATATTTATAGATATATAAGAATACCACAAATAACAGAAAAATAGTTGGAATTGTAGAAAAAATCTCATACATATTAATTTGCAAAAGTCGAATGCCTACCGTCTCTAGAGTTCAAACCAATTATAACGTCATGGGCATCTTTTGAATCAGGATCAAAGTCATGGAATATTGGATTGGAGATACTAAAATGAATTTCTTTTATAGGATCCTGTGAAAATGATAACCAAAACCAGAATTTAGACAGACTACTCCATTGATCACTGGATCGAAACCGTCTATCAATATCAATGTTTGGATTTCACCATGTTTTTGTAGAATACCAATAGCATACCATTATGTGACATAACTATTCTAATGGGAATTCCATAGAAAAGGACTTGGAACCATATTTTGACTGCAACCAAGAAAAAGAAAAATGAATCATTTAACTGTTTACCCTAGAACTTTAAAATGAGGCCTTATTTTAGCCTAAAATGGTAAAAAAATTCTCAATATATTTAAGAGTTCCGGAATATAGAAAAAAAATGCAAATTCAAATAATGCAAATGTAATATATCTTTTCATCTTGAAATAGTTTTCTAGGGCGCAATAACATCAACAAAAGGTACATTTCCATATCTTGTAAACATCTTCCAGGAGAGAACGAATGGATGTATTAAGAGGGAATTTGAGATACAGGTACCGTGTTTGAGCATTTTGAGAAGATCAAGATAACAAATCTAAACCTGCTCAGATGAATCGAGCATAGGGCCATCAGTAGCAGGCGGTCCCATGCCCCCTTCCCCTGACCACTAATAAATCCTAGCCTCACTTGCTCTGTAGGTGTTGTCATCAATTTTTGAAACAACAAAATTATTAGATATAATACATGACAATGATGAGTTTCTATCATATTTTATAAGTTGAGAGTAGATACACATTGACAAAAGGGACACGAGGCACTGCCTACTCTAATAACAAGCGACTATCCATAGATATTTCCCCAACATTAAAGGTTTCTTATATTTTTCTCTGATGATCATCTACATTAATTTGAGATAATGAGAAGAATGAACCAACCCAAACTAAAAATGCATAAATCAAGAAAATGTAGTTGTTTATCAAAGATCAAGAAGTTTCCTTCAAATGCTTACATAGAAAACCATAGTGTTTTATAGTAAGAAATAGATGATAAACACATATGTACAAAGTCATTCAATTCTAGTACACCTTGTTATCAAAAAGAAAAAAATTAACCATTCCCATCTGAGAAGCATGGTAAAGGACTAATTCACTAAATGAATGTAACCTCCTTAGACAACCATATCCTAGTGGTTAGTCCATATGAAGGAATTTATGGGGCCAAAGTAATTATTATTGCCTCTAAGATGGAACTCACATTTTCAACAAAGATTCTTATTTAGTTAAAGAAGGTTGCATTCTTTTATCTGGGGACAATCTGGACCAAATCCAAGTTTACCCCACTGTAGAGAATGGATTCCACTGTCCACATGCTAAAACATTGGTCCTCAGGTAGAAGGGAAATGTATTTCAGAAACACCAAAGTATTAAATTTTTCTTTTTGTAGAAAGAAAAATGGCAAGAAACAATTGTAAATATTGAAAATTGAAAAATTATAGGATGTGGCAATTTTGTATAGGCTTTGAAAAATTAAAATAAATCATTGATTGGACATCAGAAATACAACAAACATGTAAATATCATTGGAATAAAAAACAATAAACATTACCCTTGATTCATGGTTAGAATTCATTAAAGTTTCAGTAAAATTACACAATGTTATCATAGGCACTCTTTCACTATCAACATGAAGTTTCAATGTTTTTGATTTTACCCCCTTTTGAAGGGATCCAACTTTTACAAAATGAAATTTTAGACCTGAAGAATATGAAAATTGAGATCCTTGTTAAGAAAGAAAATTTTAATGATAAAATTATATCTCATCAATAGTACATTCAACATCAAATTTCTAAACATAGCTCATGATTACAGGTTGTTAAATGGAACAAGATACTACCTCTTGTTGAATTGACTGTGCAAAAAAAATTCGAAGAGAAATCCAGACATTCCAAGGAACTTATCCTCAAATGGTGTCCCTTTCTCCTTCGATCCCTTACGGACTGGTCAAGTGTTTCTCCATGATACTCTTGAACTGAAACATATTAATTTGGAAACAACTTGGGTGACATCAAATTCTAGGTCTATCACTTCCAAGTTCTCTGGGATAAAAAGAGGCTCTTGTTTCTCCCTAACAAGATATATATAGACAAGGATATTACAAAGATCCAATTTGAGATTAAGCATGATCAAGCACACGTAGTGGCGACTAAAGAGGACAACAAATATGCGGTTATTCAATACTTTCAGGTAGTGATTTGTGCTTCTTCACCTTTGGGGTTGTCACACCCAAGGCAGTGATTTGTGCTTCTCCACCTTTGGGGTTGTCACACCCTTGGATGGATTAATGATGACTTTAACTATTTGTTCTTTTCCATGTGCTTTTCAATATGTTAATTCTGAGCATGGTATTTTTTTCCTCACAAAGAGACATGAAATCCATGAAATAATGCTTTCGTTAACTCTAGATACCATGAATACTTGACTTTTAAAAAGACAAACTAAGAGATGTGGGTGTCTATGGCTCTAGGGGAGTTGCTATAAAAATTCCAATCCCTAGGTGACTATTGTCCTTATGTTCTCAATCAAAGAAGATGTTATTTTTTTCATAGCACAAATCACACAATATCTAGAAAGTAAATAGTAGATGTGTAAAACAATTACACACACAGGGAATTTCTCCTTCAAATGAGCTTATTATTCACTTAATCAAATCTTACATTTTCTAGGGATAAACTCTTATACATAAAAAATGGATCCCTTTAAATATATGCAATAAGCTAGAGATTATCCGAATGCAAGAAGAAATGAGAAATAGTGCCCAAGCTATGCATAGAACATAATCTTATTTAGGTATGCAGCCTCATATGGTTGTATCAATGCGCAAGTTACATAGATGATGCTTCATTACTATTGCAGAAATTGCCCCCCAAAGGTGTCCAAAAGGTGTTATTGTTGTCTGTATTAGCCCATCATTGGAGGTATACTGTTGGTATGAGGTCCAAAATCAACTCAGCGCAACAAGGATTTCTTCTCTTAACTTTTCCATACCTCATATTTTTCCATTGTCTGCTCTAGGAGGACATCATGGATAGTTCTAAATTATGCCCATAACTGCCTCACATCCACAAAAATGTCCCAAACTGAATGCCAAGGCTGTTAGAAGGTGAAAAAAACCCAATAATGTTAAAAAATACCTATATTGGCTTAATTATTGTTGTAACTTGCTTTTATAGGGCCCAGAACTGCCTAGATACAAGGTACAAGGGGTTTTCATTTCCTTTCATTGTCCACGGGTGGCATGGATTTCCCAGAATTCATTTTACAACTAAGAAAAAGACAAAATCATACTTTATACTTTCCCAATACTTTTTTGGATGGTCTGCATTGATATACTTTATTCAATGGTGAAAATAGGTTTAAGTCCAAATCTTATATTGACATAATCCTGCAACACCTTATTGGTAATGTAGCAGTTAAGTTGGTACAACATAAGTAATGCCTCAATTTATGTGTGGTATGTTTGATAAAATGGAATACTATAGTACAACAGGTCTCTAAATCCCTTTAGACTCTATTATATGGTTATAAATATGTGTTTGAGGAGAATCAAGGTTTTCCCTGCAATGAAAGACTGAACATAGCATTGATCTGATTCTTGGAGGGTGCTTCCCAATGCACTTACTTACAGGTTATTGCATGTAAAAAGGGAAGAATTGGAGAAATAGTTGAAGAAAATTCTGAAGTTTGGGAACATTCAAATGATATCTTCTCATGCTAAATATTCTAAGGTTAAGAAACACCACATTGTCATGAAAATGCAGAATCAATTGCCAAATTTCAATATAGTAGTGAAAAGGAGACTACTTTGACATACAATTTTTAGTTCCATGAATACTTGGAGGTACTTGCGAGGATGAAAGCATTGTGTGATCTCCTTTGCTACCAACAATCATGTTGTCTTATAAGGGTCACCGCTTCACAAGTATCTTATGTTTAATTTTGTGTTATTTGTATATCAACCTCTTCTTCCTTGTGATGAATTGATGGCATGTGATATATCTCTTCTATCATTGTTTTCCTTGCATCCTTGGGATGATAGGGGGACGATTCAGAGATATCATATCTCCAAAAGAAATATATATCCCTTATCTAAAAGGAATGCCAATAGGAATGCCAATATGTCTGTTAGACCTTACAAGGGACACCATTAAACTCAAGCTCCCTCCTTAGAGTGATGCTAACCTATATTTTGTTTATAGCACTCCCTATATTTGCTTTGCATCAAACAACTATGGAATATTTTTCCAAATGAGCACTTCAAATGAACTATTTATATGCATTCGACAATTTAACAACCTCTACAAGGTGACCGACTCCCTTCAATACTGACTACCACCCGAATCATGCCTGTCAATCTTACTAGATCTGCACCTAGGACTACAATTCCTACCTTTCAATTACCATGCGAGTCTCTTATCATTTTCTATAACTAAAACAAGTTTAAAAGATAGGTATTTTTTGGGCTTATTTCAGTTGTATTGAGTGTTGACTCAATTTTCCTGGGCAGAGAAAAAGCTAAAAAATAAATAAAAAACAACTAAGGAAATTACCAGGAGGAAGAACCTTAAAAAATTTCAAAATAACGAGGTAGGTAACTAGGGTATAATTATGAAATTTCAAATTCCTTTGCAAAGGCTGAAAGCACATAGGCTCCAACTCAAATATGAGAAATGGTCAACATGATAATAATAGTCATAATAATGTCTTCTACAGTCCTTTGAGATCTACCAGACCCATAATCAAACCTATTGGTCGCATTGATGTGGTAACAATTTTTTTTTTATGGGGGGGGGGTTTGGACCAATGGACATTAAAATTATTTTGATTTGATCACATAACCACAATTCAAAGAAAAAATGGCAATGTTCCCTGTGTTCTACATTCACCATAAACTTATCAGCGTGGGTGAAGAGTTTTAGTGCAATTAGATTAAAAAGAGATTCATCGACAACATGTTTAAGTGATAAATCCCAAAAAAAGGTAACAAATCCACGGGGTTTAAAAAGACATGGAAACTACAACTAAATTGCAAATATGATAAAAAGGATTAAGTGTAAGGAATATAGAATGCATACATTGGAATGCACCATTGTTCCTCATTATGCCCTTGAGTGAAATTTGACAGATGCTGGGGTTTGCAAATTATGACTCATAACTCCAATTGCAACTCATGATTTTTGGGCTATAAATATCCAAATTGAATCCATCGATTCTAAACTCTGCTGCTATAGTCCCTGCCCCTCCTCCCAACGACTCACTTGGGGCCAAGTCTTCCATAAATTGTTTCATGCTATTACATTTCTTACTGGATGGGAAATGACCTCACCATTGGATGAATGAATCTATGCAAACTTCACAAACCTAGTACAAATTGCATTTCCCCAGCTTCTCCTTTGTAGAAAAGTAGCCATTACCACTTCCAATACTACTAATGTTGTTATTATTCATATTTGGCATTAACCATCTGTCGTTTGCATGAATCCATGTCCTGTGAAATTAGCGTTGCCAATGTTATTAGTATTGTGGCTTCATATATGTAGGGAATAGGTGAGAGCGTAAATATCACTGTTAGAATCCTTTGAAGTGTGCTGGAATTTAAGGTTTCTGGAAAAATGTAATTCATCCTGTGGACTGGGGCACAAATGTTTGAGGTGAAACCAACAATGATGAGGTCTGAATGGCACCTAAACAAGGGAACTAAATAGGTTCCGGTGATCCCTTATGTGATGCTATGTCTTTTCAATTATGCTTTTCTAGACATATTAAATCCCCATGAAGATAAGGTCTCACATGAAGCAGTGCCGAGACTTAAAGGTAAAGAGGGAAGGTGTGAAATTAGAGAACACTCCGTGAGCTCCAGAAGTTTCTTCTATGATTTAAGATGAGGAAATGGATAAATGAATTCATTTTGGCCTAATAACAACCTCATTTGTATTTTGGATGGCCCACTGAACAATGAGAGGAAGTTTACTACTCGATTAATGATTATTATATATAAAGGAGAACTGTGAAACAACTTATTTCATCTTCTTGTTACTTTATAGTAATTTATTTTTGATTATTTATTTTTTAATGATATAAGAATAAAATATTGCTTTGTAATAAGACAAAATATTCCAATGTAAAAGTTTTTTTTAACTTATTTTTCATGTTTTTTATTTTTTACTCTAAAATAAAAACAAAGTTACAAAATTAATAATCATTGTTTAAGAGGCATATATCTACACCATGTATGATTTTTTTTTAAATTGAAGAATAAAAAAAAAGTTACAAAATTAATCAAGGTTTAAGTCCGACAGATATATACCATGTGTGAATTCTTTTTTACCAAATTGAAGATTCAAATAATTATAGCATATGATTTCTTATAAATGTAAAATGGAACATGAGAAGTGATTGATATGAAGAGATTGATGGGTTTGGTCAATATAGTAAACTTGTTGAAAATGCAAATAACTATAGCATATGTTTGTTTATGAATGTAAAATGAAGCATGAGATTGTATGAGCGATTGATATGGAGAAATTGATGGGTTTGGTCAATATAATAAACTTATTTTTTCCATGATATATATATATATATATATATATGGTATATTTGTAATATTTATTCTTGATATTGTTTAGGAGTTTCAAAACGTTTCACTTATAGACCATAAATTACTCTTATAATAGATTGGGTATTTATTGTTAGCATCATCTTATCTAGAGAACTCCATCTCAAAAGCTATACCAACCTTGAAGATACAAAACATTAAAAAATTAAATGTGAATGTGCTTGTGAGGGGGATATGATACCTCATCTTCCTAAGACTCTATCCAGACGAACATATCTTCTTATGAATCAACATCCCCTTTTCCTAGTTCATCAACGATAGAATTTTTTTCTATGAAAACATACGCGTAGGAAAGTTTTGTGAAAGGGGTTATAAGTTTAGTTACTTAATGAATTGCAACATTTGGAAAGACAATTTCATTTTTGAAGCCCCCATTTATCCATTACATGACTTTTTAGAGTCCCAAAATTGCAATTTTTCATTGTTGGAGTGACAATAAAAAATGACTAACATAAATGAATAATTCATATTCTTCAAGCTAGTCATTTTTTATGTCTTGACTAAATTAGTCGTTTATGTTAGTCATTTTTAACTCTGTCACTTATAATCTAGTCATATTTGTTAACTGGTGACTAAATTAATTGTTTATAGTTGGGTCAATCAAAATTGCTGTGATTTAGTAGTAAATCACTAGAAAAACATGTGGTGACTAGAATTTTTAGTCACGTAGTAGCTAATTCCTAATTTTGTACTAGTGACTCTACTTCAGTTGTACTAAGAGAAACACTCGATTTTTTCTTACTAGAGCATGAGATCATGGCAGATCCCAGAAAATAACATCCACCTAAGGTTCTCTTTCGATCTGCTGAACTTCCTGACCAATCTGAATCCGTATACCGATGCAATTTGTAGTCATGATATCTCCCATAGTACAGTCCCAGATCAATCGTACGTTTAGGTACCTCATCACATGATTTGCAACTATCAAGTGAACCCATCTAGGTTTAACTAGATGCTAACTCAAGTTGTTCACAACAAAGCATATATCTGGCCTTGTGTTCATCAGATACATTAATGACCGAATAATCTGTCTATAGTGAGTCATTTCCACTAGCTCGGATGTCTTATCAGACAACAGCTTTAAGTTGGTGTCCATGGGTGTGGCCATGGCTTTACAATCCAACATATCAAATCTTTTCAAGATTTATACTGCATACTTTTCTTGATTCAGAAATATTCCTTCTGGGCTCTGCCACACTTCTATCCCTAGGAAATAATGCATCAATCCAAGATCTTTTATCTTGAATTCTTCAGCTAGCTTCTTCTTAAAAACCTTGATATGTTTCTCATAGATAATCCACATAGAACAATAGTATGACTGGTTCATCATCCATAATATTCATATAAATATTAGGATCAACTTTACTCTTGGTAAAGTCCATGCTTGTCAAGAAGCTATCTATTCTTCCATACCAAGCTCTAGGAGATTTCTTTAGTCCATATAGAGCCTTTTTGAACTTGCATACATCAGTCACCCTATCTTTGGATTCAAATCCTTATGGTTGTTCGATGTAAACTTCTTCCTCAATCACACCATTAAGGAAGGTTTCCTTTACATCCATTTGGTGTAAGTCCCATTTCATCATGGAAGCAAGTGCGATGTTAGTTCTGTTGGAAGTGTACCTTTCTATTGGAGAAAATGTCTCTTCATAATCAACCCCCCCTCGTTTGGAGAGAATCCTCTAGCCACAAATATTTCTTTGTACTTTTCAATACTTCCATCTGCAACATGTTTTATCTTGTAGATCCATTTTAAAGATACCACACTCTTGTTTTCTGGTTTGGGAACAATTTCCCAAACATCATTCTTCATGATCGACCAGTACTATTCCGTCATTGCTTCAACCCATTATTTATTTTGTGCATCTTCCTCATAGCTAGTGGGTTCTTGATCTACAAGATCACACATCAAATCTACATAATTGGAATATGGATTTGATATTTTGCTGGTTCTTGTGGAGCCTTTTGGTGCTCCATATCTTTCTCCTTATTCTATGATTTATCTTACCCAAGCAGGTTTTCTCTTTCGATAGATATCCATAGTAGGGGGGGCTGGGGCTCCTGAGGATCTAGAATTTCATGATCTTCCGATGCTACTATTTCAGGATTTGGTTAAGCTTTCGTCCTTCTGGGAAGTACATATTTTTCATGTACTTCTTCAACCTGACACCTTCTATATTTATTAAGAGATTACTCTTCATCAAAAGCTACATCCCTACTAATCTCAATATGATGGAATCGTGAAATGTATATCCTGAAGGATTTGGAGACTTGATAGTATCCTACAAATATTCTCTTATTACTAGAAGAATACAATTTGGTTCTCTTCTCATTCAGAATATGTAGATATATTGGACAACCAAATATCTTAATATGGATTACTTCAGGTTTCTTTCCGGTATAAATCTCTTCAGGTGTCTTGAATCCAAGAGCACTGTGAGATAATCTATTTTGCACATATACGGATTTTCTTGGAGCTTCAACCCATAGGTGCATAAGGAGGGCTTGGTCATGAATCATGGTATTCATTGCTTCCATGATAGTTCTATTCTTTCTTTCCACAAAACAATTTTGTTGGGGATTATATGGAGTGGTTAGTTCCCTCTTGATTCCTGCTTCCTTACAGAATGCTTCAAATTCCTTTGAAGTGTATTCTCCACCATTATCTGAGCTCAATGTCTTGATTTTGTTTTCTAACTGGTTCTCTATCAAGGCTTTGAATTCCTTGAATTTCCCAAACACTTCACTCTTATTCTCCAAGAAGTATATCCAAGTCTTTCTTGAATAATCATCAATAAATGTGACATACTACTCATATCCACTCAAGGATATGGAGGGCATACACTACAACAAAACCCTATGATTAGCATCTATTTTAGCATCCACTATCACTTTTAGTGTATTTTTCATCATTTTTTGGACAAAGTGGACGCTTTTCCACGGGATGGTGCTTTTAATGGATTTATTTTCATCTCTTTTTAAAAGTTGGCGCTATTTTGGACGTTAATTGTCATCCCAATTAGCATCCCAATTATCGTCCCTTTTTAAAAATTAGCACTATCTTGGACGATAGTTAGCATCCTAATTAATGCCCCAGTTAGCATCCCAATGAGCATCACAATTATCATCCCAATTAGCATCCCAATTAACGTCCCAATTAGCATCCAAAAAGTCATCCCATATAATGAAAAGAATAACCTCCAAAAAAATGTCCTGAATAACATAGCACCATATATTAATCCACGATTAGCAATAGTAATTGCACCACGAAGATGTTGATGATTATGAAGATGATGAAGATGACGATGACGATGAGGATGATGATGAGGATGATGATGATATTTATGAGGAAGAGGGTGGCGACGCTGATGATGAGGATCATGACGAAGATGTTGATGATTATGAAGATGATGAATATCACATTCATGATGAGGATGATGACGCTGGCGATGATGAGGATGAGGATGAGGATGACGATGAGGATGATGATGGTGATGATTAGTGTGAAAATTCTACATCTCAAATATGAGTTCATAAATCCAATGTGAGGTAATAATGTCAAATCGAGATTCCAAATGTCCATTTCTATAGCAACGTTATGGACTATATGCATACAACCCTTGAGATTTATAATCCCTAATATAAACCTGTGCTACCCTTGATATTTATAATCCCTACTATAAACCTATATGCATACAACCCCTTATATTTGTAAACCCTTTAAAACACTACACCTACAATCTCTAACACTAAATATAAATCCCTATACCCTCTATAAAAAAAATAACTTATTTCCTCTTATAAAACCACTAACATCTAAACATTATAACCTTAAGTATTTAATCCCTATAAAATTTAACTTAAAACTATGATTACATCTAACTCCCAAGATATATAATTCATAATATATCATGAAATATCTATAACCCTTAAACTTATTTTTAACCATTTTTTAACTCCTAAACCTTATAAAAATTAACCTATAACACCTCTATCCCATATAGCTCCACATAATTAAGCCCTAAAACCCATAATTGATAGCACATATTCCCTAAATTTCCATTCTAAAAGCATCATTCAAATGACTTTTATTATTCCATTCATTCATATGAAAAGCACGGTGCTGCGAGGAGTAGACCTTTGAAGTTTTTCGAGAGCACCCACGTTTTCTGGTATACAAAGAGCACGGTGTCACGAGGAGTAGACAATGAGGTTTTTCCATAGCACCCACATTCTATGCTATAGAGAGAGAATAGTGTCGCAAGGAGTAGACATGGAGGTATTTCCAGAGCACCCACATCCTCTAGTATATCGAGTGAATAGTGCTACAAGGAGTAGACCCTGAGGCATTTCCAAAGCACCCACATTCTCTTTTGGCAAGTTCTGTCTCTATACAGGGTTGTCATGATATGAAAGAGTTGGTCACGAAGAGCATAGTATGAGGAGAAAATATCCTAAGGGATTTCGAGAGAAGATTATGAGGAGCAGAGGAGACTGACATAGACAAATAAGGAGCAAAATGTCTTCGGTAATCCCTACCCTCTTCCTCCATTTTGCAAGAAACTTTGGGCCCAAATCACTAAGATGTTCCAAAACTATATTGATGAGATAGACAAGTCCCAGGTTTCACTGTATTGAAGTCTTAGATATCCAATTGATGACAAGATGAGAATCATTACAACCCTACAAGTCTTACAACCCTACATCCTTGCTCCACTACTAATTCAACTGGTATCAATATTAGAAAAATATTAAATTTGACTTCATCTCTATGTGCATTGCTTGAGCGGTGGTCGTTTTGTATTTTCATGAGCAGCATATGAACCTTGTTAAACCCAAAACTCTAGTGTATGATGATATAGCGTAGAGATATGGAGTGTATCACTCTATGATAGAATATCTATCTCTATCGAGATAGACCCTATATAAACTACCTATACTATAACATGCACTATATACAATCCTACCCTACGATTATTAATAGCAGAAAAAACCGCACCATGGGTACCTCAATGAGTGCCATACTTAGTGTAAACATCCTCTGCACTAATGTCTTTTGCGAAAATCACATCCCCGTATTCTTCTCTAAACCATGGTAATACTAACACTATGTGCATGGTATTCTAGTCTATAGGGTAGGGGTTATCCAACCACAAGAATCCAATGTGGCATCTACTCAATAAAAACAACTTGTCGGTATAAAAAAAAAAAACGGACCTCTAGATTGCTCTATGATCCATGAAAATTATAGTAAGAGACAAACAACATGGAATTTGAAAGTGAAACTCTGCATAAATCTAGAAAAAACAGTAGTTAAGAGGGTGGAATTTGAAGAAACACCTAGTATTTGAGAATATCAACACCATAGGAAGATAGAAATTGATCTTTGCTCCAATAATTGTTTTTTGGATGGTGATGACAACAATGATTTGGCCCTCTTAAACTTGGTTGTTGATGATAGTAAACCCCTTACCTCTCATTTCCCAATAGCTGCAAAGAGGATTATAATGCATAGCCACATAATGATGTGACAAAAAAATAATTACATTATAACACATAGTATCAGTGGACTGAATCTTTGCCAATTTTATTAGTATCAATAAACATTAAGATTTAGATCAAATGGCCACTTACCAATATGGTGATGCACCAATGACTAGTTCCCATACAATAATGCACCATGTGAATGTCCTCAATATTGACATATTCATTGCGATATTTATATGTTAAAGTGTCCTGGGAGAAGTGTGATATTTTTCCTATCTAACCACTGGCCAAGCACTTGCCTCAAATCATGAATACCTATAATCAATAGTCACTTCAATCACATACCTCAAGTGCATGGAAAGAACCTTATATAGCCTCACCTATAGTGGCTACTTTTACAATATAAATTCCCTAGTGGCAATATTCCTTTGATTAATTCAAACTTCTTCAGTCATCCTATTAACCACTTAATTACTAAAAGTTTTAATGCATTATACAATTAAAGTTACTTGCCTTGATTAGTGTCTTAATTAATATTCATATTTTTATTCCAAATTATCTAGGAGCCTTGTTTATAGGTATTTTTCTCATAGATATTTATTCCTATGGTTTGAGATCTATTTTTGTCAAATGGTAGAAGTGAGTAGTGAAAACTTTGAAAGAACTAATTTCCTATAGTTTTAAACTTGGGCATATTTGAGATATCAATAAATAAATGCCACTTGTGTATAAGTGAAACTCTCCTCAGCAAAACCCATGTACATACACTAATCATATTTGAAGGAGGGTTGAGAGTGAAATCTCTTTTCCCCAATCTCATATACATCAAGCATCAAAAGATAAAGTGCTCTTTAGTCTTGACCTTTCAATTAGAAAGTAAAAAATATGTTGATATTTGGGATTGTGATGTTTACTTGGTTTATAGTTAATGTATGTTTTCTTTGTTTTATGGTGAATGTTAACAATTTTTATCTGCCTTCATGAAATTCTTAAAACATGTAGTAGTATTGTCCAAACTAATCAGCCAAAGAGATAATGATTTTATATGTTATGTGGACAAAATTATCAATAGAAAAGGATAGTTTTGTCCTATGAGTTTAAGAGGAATAATATAAGTGTTATGATCATGAATCACATAGTTTTGATAACTACATGAATTTCCTTTTTCAACTATAGGATATTGGGGGTTTATGGAAAGAAAACATTTTTAGGAAGGGGAACAAACCAATGTGTCATGGGAGAAGTGCGATATTCCTCCTATCTAACCACTATCCAAGTACTCACCTCAAATGTTGCATATTTAAATTTATCAAAAGCCATATCCATCGCATATATCAGCCACATAATTATCAAAAGTCTTAATTCTTAAGCTAGTCAAGGCTATTCACCTTGATTAGTGTTATCAACATTTACATTTTTATATCCAAAAAATTGTCAGAGTAATTCCTTTCAATAATATTGCAGAGGGTTTCAATATTGTAGTGGATTTCAATATTGTATATTTCTTGAAGGATTTCAAGAAATTCAAATCATACTATTGTCATAGAAGGATTCCAACTATATATTTTCTATGCTTTCTCCTTCCCTCTACTTGTAGAATTATTTTTGGACCCAATAGAGATGCAAATAGGGCTCAAACAACTGGATGTATTCTAAGGATCATAGCTCTAATGGATGACTTCCTTCTTCCACACAAGTGTGTCCTGGTTAGGGCCCTATCTAGGGGTGAAACAAGACTGAAGATGAGGCTGGAAAAGGTAAAAAATACTTCCATACTACACAGTTTGTAGGTTCCAAGTGTTCATGAAGTGGACCGACCCCTCCATTTAACATCAATAGTGTAGATTGTTGCCTTAGATGCTACAAGTCTGTATGCTGGTTATGACCTACATGCCGCCCAGATTTGAATTTTTTTTTCACTTTTACCTTTGTTATATGAACTAAGGTTATGATAACATTTGAAAAGTACCCAAAACACTTCTAGGGTTGATTTACTGACTGTTGGGTGTCTTCAAATGCTGCTACAACAGTCCATACATGAGGCACATGATGGTTAATACATTGATAGTCTTTGGTTCTAATTTTCTTCACAAAACCAAGTTGTTTTAAGGCCATATTCCATGCCTATTTGACTTCCCAAAACATTGATTTTGGGTTGTGAATTTACCCATAATTGCCACAAACCTGTTTATGATGATTTTGTGACCTCTTTACCATTGTTTTAAGATTGTTTGAGCCTTTATTCCCAGACTTTATTGCTTCCATTTTTTTCTCATTTTAGGGCTGTTACTATTGTTTTAGCCTCAAGTTTTCCCCATATTTGATCTAGGGTAATTTTCATGACCCTTTGAGGATGAGCACTAGGTTTGAAACATACAAGAAGCCCATACAACGGTTGGAAGTGACTACTGCTACTGTAAAAACCACTAAGAAATATTAATATTGATGTCAGTCGCTTATTACAAAGTCAGAATAGGCATCATTTGTACCCAAGATGGAGGCATGAGAATGCTGGAGTGCCCAAGATTACCCTTGAACCCTTAATTACCATAATCATGACCATGCCACCCAAACTTTTGCAAATGTCTCTAGATAACAAGTCTCTGAAACTTGAGCCAAAAGAGAAGAAGCATGCTAGAATTGTGATGTGAAAGGAAAACCTTGTGACATGTCTTCATAAGCAGTACATGCTTATGATTATTTTGTAGTTCCTGTGTTAGATTATGAGACTGTAAAATGCAATTTTGGAGCTGAAAATGAAATGGTGATAGTAGAGCTCCTTGCAGTGAAGGTACCTTCAATTGAGACTCCAAACAGGGCTAGTACTGGATATGAAAATAAGAAAGAAGGAAGTAAGAAGAAAATTACAGAGGAAAATATTTCCCCAAATCCTTCAATTCAGAATGAACAATGCAAGGAAGGGTCAAGCTCTCCTGTTACAAGAGTAGACCATCAACTTGACGAGGTGAAGTGGAGAACTAACTGTTGATGTAATTGTAACTTCAGAATGTATTCACTTGTATTTCTTATGTATTGTACCTCGATGTTTATTCCCGACTGTGTATGTAATGTAATTGAGTCATGTCATACTCTGATGTTCCGATCAGGAGTTTCTATAATGTAAACAACTCATGTCAATTCAATGTGGGTAACCCTCCTATTGTTCAAGGGTTAAAGTCCCTACAGTTTCGGGGCACTAGGGTTGTTAGAATCAGTTAGTGAATTCGTCCCTAGTAAGGTTTAGTCAAGTCAGGAATTAGTATAAATAGAGAGCTAGCCTCTCTATTTATCACACACTCACTCACACTCAGTTGTAGGAATAAAGAAGGTTACTGCTGTCCGGAGATCATCTTACTATTTTGGGTTTTGCTTTTGGTGCTGATTTTATCTCTGAGGAAGTTGCAGGGTTTTCTCCATTTATGGTTTCCTCGAGGAAAAACACTATGTTCATTGTCTCTTGTGTTTGATTGTTGTGCTTGTTATTCTCTTAGTTAAATATCCTAATATAATGCTAGCTTAATGTTAAAAATCTAACATGGTATCAGAGCTAACCTCAAAAGAAGACAATGTGCAACTGCGGGAACTAGGGATTCCTACTTTGTAGATCTCTCTCCACATATTTTCAGCAAAATAAGGTTGGATTAAGTCTCCTCCCTCGTGTGCATCTTTCTGTCGAAGCAGAATCCGATTTTGAGGTTTCTCAATTTTGGACTCGACACTACTGCCAAAAATTAGGGATTTCCACAGAAGTGGAATTTTTTAGTGATCCTAGGCCTTGATTGATATCCTCCCCAAAATCAAAGTTTAGAGATTAAAATCAAAGCATTTGGTTGGATAGAACTCTGAAAAAGAAAAACCCTAATCTGCTCCTGCACCAGCACTGCAGAATTTCAGCTCCAAAGCTAGATCTGACATCTTGACCTGGTAAGATCTAAGTCCTTTTGTATTTTAATTTGAGGTTATTAGTTGAGATGTATCATCATACCAAGATTGATGAAAATCTTGAGGGAGATGATAACTTCTGATATTGGAATTATAGGATCTCCCTAGTCCTGGAAGAAAATGAGTTGGAATCTTACATCCATGAGGAGGTTCCAGTTCTAGAGGGAGATGAGGCTAAGGAATTACGTAAGAATAAGTTGGTTATGGAAAAGCGGATTATTGTTGATACAATCAAGGATCACCTCATACCACAGGTGTCCTCCCTCAAGATACTTAAAGCTATGTTTGATTCCCTAACCAAACTGTTTGAAGGGAAGAACATAAACTAGAAGATGACTCTAAGGAACTAGTTGAAGAATGTAAAGATCCAGAATGAGGATACCATCCAGTCACACTTCACAAGGGTCTCCCAGATCAAAGAACAAATTGAAGCAGTAGATGAAGAAGTGGAGAATGCAGAAATTGTGATGACAACCTTGAATGGTATCCCTAGGTCATGGGATCATTAGAGGAAATTTCAACTCAAAATGGGCCTTTTAACTTTTATTCAAATTCCATGTCATCATGTGTTAGCCAATGAAATTGATTTAAATTTGAAACACCGTATAAGTCTTAAACACTTTTTTAATATAAATTTGGGGATAGGTATCATAAAAAAAACTACTTTTTTTGTTTGTATTTTTGACATATCTCCCTGTGTTTTTACTCAAATTTTGATCGGGAGAGCTCGTTGGATGCAGAATTAAATTCCGAATCCAACGAGTACCCACTCGGCATACTTTTCCCCGCTACCCCAAAAACAAGAAATACCTGAAAAAATGGAATGATGACATCATCATTCCATTTTTTCAGATATTTCTTGTTTTTGGGGTAGCGGGGTATATCAAAAGTATGCCGAGTGGGTACTCGTTGGATGCGGAATTTAATTCCACATCTAATGAGCTCTCTCGATCGAAATTTGAGTAAAAACACAAGAATATATGTCAAAAATACAAACAAAAAGTAGTTTTTTTCTTTTCTTCCTCCAAAATTAATAAATATTATTTTATTATTTTAACTATTATTTTATTAGTTCATTTTAAGAGGCCCATTTTGAGTTGAAATTTCCTCTAATGTCTTTCATCCAAGGAATCTGTGCTAGGAAGAAGTTAGTCAAGTTTAGTAGACTGTGGGAAGAATGTTCACAAGAAGAAGCTTGAATAGAAGCTCGAGAACAAAATATGGGAAGTGAAGATCAAGCTCTCACAATACACTCTAAGAAAGGAAGAAGGGAAAATCATCATCACCAAGGTAAGCATTCTCATCAAAAAAGAAGGGATCCATCCAAACTTAGATGCTATACATGTGATGGAATATGACACTTTGCTAGAAGTTGTCGCATGAATAAGAATGGATCCAAGAAGAAGAAGAACTCCAAAATAGGACATCATGATCACACTATTGACGATGATGATCCTCCCAGGAAGAAAGTAAAAAAATAAAGTGAAGACTCTTCAAGTGATGAAGAATATGTTCTAATCTCTGCTCTCACGGGAGTTGTCACTCATGGAAGCAAAGATTGGATTATTGATAGTGGGGCTTTCAAACACATGACAAGTTTCAAGGAATCTTTTGAGAAACTATCTAAACATAATTCACCCCATAAGGTTAAACTTGGGGATGACTACAAATATGCCATAAAAGGTAGTGGTGAATCCTCCTACAAGCTAGACTTTGGAAAGTCTATGAAAATGAAGGATGTCTTGTTTGTACCGGGACTAAAGAAGAATCTTCTCTCCATATTGGCACTAGATGCAAAAGGAATGACAGTTGCATTTGTAGATGACCAAGTCCTCATGTGGCCAAGAGGAAAGACTATTGACGATGCAATAGTAATTAGAGAACAAGAAGGAGGATTATACAAATTGAAGGGCCATCCAGAACAAGATTTGGTCCATGACACAGTTGAGCCAAATGAACTTTGGCATAGAAGGCTTGCATATGTGCACTACAGAGCACTACCACTTGTAAGCAAAGCTATTGAAGGTCTTCCATAAATTCAATCCAAACATGAAGGAGTCTGCAAAGGATGTGTAAAAGGAAAGAATACAAAGAAGACATTTCCAAGTAGCGAGAGCAAGGAAAAAGGAATCTTGGTAATCATCCACTATGATGTATGCGGTCCTATGTCATCAAGTTCTTTAAGAGGGTATGTATACTATGTTTCTTTTATTGATGATTATTCTAGAAAGACATGGATATACTTTATGAAGAACAAAGGTGAATTTTTCAGCAAGTTCAAGGAATTCAAAGCCTTGATTGAGAACCACACAGAAAAGAAGATCAAGACCTTTCGATTAGATAATGGCAGAGAATTCACATCAAATGAATTCAAAGAGTTATGGAAAGATTCAGGGATTAAGAGGGAGTTATTCACTCCATATAATCCACAATAGAATGGGGTTGTAGAAAGGAAGAATAGAACTATCATGGAAGTTGGAAGAGCAATGCTTCATGATCAAGATCTTCCCATGCATCTATGGGCAGAAGCTGCTAGAACAGAGGTGTATGTACAGAACCATACTCCACACAGAGTACTCAAGAACAAGACACTTGAAGAATTCTTTTTCGGCAAGAAGCCAGAAGTCATCCATCTCAGAATATGCTGTCCAGTGTACATGCACAGACCGAAAGAAAAGAGGACAAAGTTAGATCCTTCAGGAAAGAAGGGTATATTTGTGGGATACTCTAAAAGATTGAAGGATTACAAAATATACTTCTGAGGATTCAAGAATATCGACATCAGTAGGGATGTAACATTTGATGAAGACATCGCTTACAACAAATCCAGAAAGAGACCTGCTAAAGAAACTGAAGAAACAGAAGTACCCATAACTCATGACACAACCATGAATGAAGAAACTCAAGAAGAAGATCAAGAATTTGAAGAACCACAAGAACTTGTAGATCCACCTCAGGAGAAGAATCCTCATAAGAGGAAACCTACTTGGGTACGAGAATTTATCCAAGGTGCGGAAAGATATGGGGCTCCAGAAGAGAATCACAGAGAAAGAAAGAGGACCAGGTCCTGCTCTGGGTATGTAGCTTTATTGTGTGACTTTATCAATAAAGAACCTTCCAACTATGAAGAAGTGGCAGAATGGAAATAATGGAAGGATGCTATGATCGAAGAGTACCAATCAATCATGAACAATGATGTTTGGGATGTTGTCCCAAGACCAAAAGGGAAGTCGGTTGTAACTTCCAAATGGATGTACAAGATTAATCATGTTGCAGATGGAAGCATACAGAAATATAAAGCAAGATTCATGGCTCGTGGCTTCTAACAGAAAGAAGGAATAGATTATGAAGAAACCTTTGCACCTGTAGGTAGATACACTTCCATCAGATGGGTACTTGCTTTGGCTGCATTGATGAAATGGAAGATACACAAAATGGATGTCAAGGTTGCTTTCTTGAATGGTGTAGTGGAAGAGGAAGTGTACATAGAGCAACCACTCAGTTTTGAGACACATGATAGGGATTCTCATGTGTGTAGATTGAAGAAATCCCTGTATAGTTTGAAATAGGCACCCAGGACATGGTTTGGCAGAATTGACAGTTTTCTATCCAGTTTGAGATTTACCAAAAGTAAAGCAGATTCCAACATTTACTACAAGGTTTAAGATGGAAACCCAGTGATGCTTCTACTGTATGTAGATGATCTGTTTGTAACAGGTATGGATGGGTTGATTGTTGATACGAAGAGAAATCTTGCTGTCAAGTTCGAAATGAAGGACATGGGTATGATGCATTATTTTATAGGAATGGAGATGTGGTAGAATGTGGATGGAATCTCCCTTGGACAAGGGAAGTATGCAGTAGAGATCCCGAAGAGGTTCAGGATGATGGAATACAATTCCATGACCACACCTATGGCATCAAACCTGAAGCTATTGAGTGATGTTTCGTCAGAAGGAGTTGATGCTATGATGTATCGTCAGACGATTGGGTCCTTGATGTACCTGATGAAAACGAGACCAGATATTTGCTTTGCTATGAACACCTTGAGCCAGTTTCTGACATATCCGAGACATGTTCACTTGATTTCTACAAAGCATATTCTAAGGTACCTGAGGGGTACAATTGATTATGGGTGCAAGTATGAGGTGAATCAAAAGATTAACCTGGAGGGTTATGTTGATTCAGATTGGGCAGGTAGTGCCATCGATAGGAAGATCAATTCAGGGTGCTACTTTAGTATGGGATTAGGTGTGATCTCTTGGTTTAGTAGGAAGAAATCCTATGTAGCACTGAGTACAGTTGAAGCAGAGTATGTCACAGCTTGTTCAGCTAGTTGTGAGGCAGTATGGCCGAGGAAGTTACTGTCTGATTGATTTGATCTCTAGATAGATGCTACTTGTATACATTGTGACAACCAGAGTTGCATAAAGTTGTCGGAGAACCCGGTGTTCCATGACAAGTCGAAGCATATTGAGATCAAGTATCACTATATCAAGGATATGGTGCAGAAGGGAGAAGTGAAGCTCCAGTATATTACGATGGATGAACAGATAGTTGATGTGTTGACAAAACAATTAGCTAGGGTGAAGTTTGAGTACTTCAGGGAGAAGCTTGGTGTTCTCCAGATAGAGGTTCCCTCTAAGGGGAAATTATGAGACCTAGAGCCATTCTGACATGGTGAGAGGATTGGTTCCTTCCATGGTCAGATGTAAGGGCCGAGCCATTTTGTCATGGTGAGAGGATTGGTTCCTTCCATGTAAGATGTGAGTGTTGAGCCATTTTGATGTGACTGTAGGATTAGTTCCTACATGATCAGATATAAGCGCTGAATTCCATTCTTGGAATGGAGGCACCTGGTCAGTTATCAGGAAAGCTTAGTCTGGGACTGAGGGAAATTATGATGTGACTGTAGGATTGGTTCCTACATGATCATATGTGAGTGTAGAGCCCTTCTAACATTGGTTGTTAGATATAAGTGTAGAGCCGTTTCAGCATGGAGGATTGGTTCCTCGCATGGTCGAATATAAGTGCTGAGCCTTTCTGATATTGGTTGTCAGATATGAGTGCTGATCCCTTCTGACATTGGTTGTCAAATGTAAGTGCAGAGCCTTTCGGCATGGAGGATTGGTTCCTTGCATGATCGACTATAAGTGTTGATCCTTTCTGACATTGGTTGTCAGATGTCAGTGCTAGGCCTTTCTGATAGGGTTGTGGGATGTGTTCCCACATGGTCAGATGTGAGTGTTGGGCGTGCCTTTCTGATATGATTATAGGATTGATTTCTACATGATCAGATATAAGTGCTGGGTGAGCCATTCTGACTTAGGGTCATATATAAGTGCTGGAAGAAGACCTACATGGAGGCTAGGCCTACAACCAACATGAAAAAGGGATGGCTCTATATAACTTCCTATGATGAGAAGAATCATGAGATAGTACCCGTGATGATGATCCAACACTGATGATCCAGATCTAGTCATGGTGTTCCAATGATGATGATATAGATCAAGTGATGATCCAGATTGAGTGATGATGATCCAGATCGAGTGATGATCCAGATCCAGATGAAGATGAATTGAAGATGAAGATGATGAGGAATCAATGATGATCCAGATGATATAGAGAAGAATACTTGTGCTAATAAATTGTGTTGATAGAATACCTTCCTAGTTAAGAGGGAGTGTCGATGTAATTGTAACTTCAGAATGTATTCAGTTGTATTTCTTATGTATTGTACTGTGATGTTTATTCTGGGATGTGTCTATAATGTAGTTGATTCATGTCATGCCTCGATGCTTCGATCAGGAGTTTCTATAATGTAAAAAAGTCATGTCAAGTCAATGTGGGTAACCCTCCTATTGTTCAAGGGTTAAAGTCCCCGCAGTTCCGGGGCATTAGGGTTGTTAGACTCACTTAGTGAAGTCGACTCTAGTAGGGTTTAGTCAAGTCAGGAATTAGTATAAATAGAGAGTTATCCTCTCTATTTATCACACACTCACTCACACTCAGTTGTAGAGCATAGCTGAGGAAAAAGAAGACATTGGGGCTAGGAAGAAAGAAGGTTACTTCTATTGGGAGATCATCTTACTGTTTTGGGTTTTACTTTTGGTGCTGATTCTATCTCTGAGGAAGTTGCAAGGTTTTCTCCATTTATGGTTTCCATGAAGAAAAACACTGTGTTCATTGTCTCCTGTGTTTGATTGTTGTGCTTGTTATTCTCTTAGTTAAAGATTTTAATATAATGCTATCTTAATGTTAAAAATCTAACACTAACTTCAAACCTTTTTTATGTTGCACTTTAGAAGTAACATGACTTACACATATGTGGAGGATCCATCTTTATAAGTCTTGATATTACTTTGGAGGCACAAGGGTTATTGAAAATTGTTGTTTCAACAGGCTAGTCGAAGGAGGCTAGATTAGCCAGGGTAAATTCTTTTACCATATGAAAATTACATATAATGTTGCATCACAATTAAGCAAATATTTAGATCTTATGTCCACTGTTACAGATGTTTCTTATTTTTATTTCTTGTATTCCTCACAAAATTAGGTTTTCCCATTTCCTTTGTTCCTAACAAAATAAAGTTATTTACCATTGTAACAGTTGGCCTTTTGATTTGGTTAACTGTTGCACTTTCACTTTTACATTTTTATATGTCAGCAGTAGAGTGTTAGACAAAAAATTTCCATCATTTTTTGAGTCCAAAGGGATTTACACATTAAGAGCATCAATGATTGGATATTGAAACTACGATTTTGTCACTTGTGCAAATATGAAAAAGCCCTGTCATTTAAACATTAGGCTTAATGTTATGAGCTCATGTTAAAGTAACTCTCTTTTTTCCATTGTACATAGGAATCATATGGAAGTATGTGATTGAAGTGTTATGATACGTCTACTCATAATCCTTTTCAGTGTTATCCCCAAATATGTTACCAAGTACATTTTACACGAGGGGGTCACCTAGGGACCAATATGATATCACGTCCGTTCATATTGGGGTGGTTAAAAATAAAAAATTAAAAGTAAATATATTGGTGGTATATTAGGGGTAAAAAGTGTTTTTTTAATGATATAAATATCCAATATGTTTGGGGTTATTTTATTCCAAATTTTTTCCTGTGCCCTTCACCACCAATGCTCCACCATAGGCCTGCGTGCACCCTGCGTATGCTGCATAAGGTTTTTGTGTGGTTTTCTCCATTGTTTTTTAGGGTTTTCTCCATCCTATTTTCTGGATACCGAGGGCGTTTTTTAGTGGTTTTTTCAAATCGTAGCAGTGTTGGTCCTTGGGTTTTATCCATCGTGTTTTCTGGCTAGATAACAAGGGCATTTTTTCAAACTGTAGCAGTGTTGGTCCTTGAGTTTTCTCCATCATTTTTTTCTGAAAAATGAGGGCATTTTTTCTGGTGTGTAGCAGTGTTGGTCCTTGGGTTTTCACCATCATGTTTTCTGGAAAATGAGGGCATTTTTTATGGTGCATAGCAGTGTTGGTCCTTGGGTTTTCACCATCGTGTTTTCTAGATAACGAGGGAATTTTTTCATCATTTTCTAGTCATGGGTTTGTGGTGGGTTTCTTTGGTGCATAGCAGTGTTGGAGGAGGCACATTGGACAAACACTGCCTAGCATCCTTGAAGGCAAGGTATACTGTGTTTAATCCTCTGATGGATCGAAAGAAAATTTGATCCTAAACATTTTTGTTAGTCCCATGGCCCTATTTTGGTATTTTGACATCAATGTAATGATAATAGGAGTGTCATAACAAGGTTAATAATTTTAGACAAATTACATTGTTAATAGATTGTCTAATTGATGAAACCTACCAGTTCTTACATCACAGCCTGAGAAAACAATAGGATCCAAACCACCATCAAGTTTAGGAAGTGCAACCTCCAATGCAACCTGAATTGGGTGCAATTTCAAAGTGCTAATAAGCCATTCCTCTGTAGTATGGAACACTAGCGGCAAGGCCACAATGTAGGGAACATCAAGTTTGGACAAAGCTTGTATAGCACAAGGATGGTCTTGTCTAGCAGGTCCACCCATGAGTGCAAACCCAGTCAAGGAAACCATAGCATCTACAAGAGAATTTTTTTTGTTAGTGGTTCATACAAGAAACGCTCCACAGGGGTAGAAAAATCCAATCCACCTGAAAAGATTGGCACAGTTTTTGCACCTCTGGCTTCTAATTCCATCACAACAACAACATAATGACCATTGTCACCAGTAATAATGTGGCTTATTTGCAAGGCAATACCAATGACTGGTGCATTTTGGTTTTTAAGTTTCTCATTTGCATCCTTTTTGGTGTCATACCAATTCAAATACTCTTTAACATCGTCATACATGCAAGGAGCCAGAGGGTGCCATATTCCTATGTCCAAATAGACGAATGGATCAACAAACTCCAATTTTTTCTTCTTAAGAGTAGGCACATAGGATCCAGTAATAATCTTAAAGAAGTTCTCAATATTCTCTAGTGATCCACCCAACCAAAACTGCAAACTCATGATATAGGCTCTAGCATCCTGAGCCTTGTCACTTGGAAAATACTTGAGGACATTGGGTAGGGTTCTAATAAGTTTAAGCATGCTTTCATTGAATCCTAATGACTTCTTCTTTCTTTTAAACATTTGAAAGAAAGGGATTTTGGACTAGCCCAACTGAGACATACTAAAAGATCCCAGTTTATTTAGTCTCATTACCTTTGGCATTGAAGGGAAAACCAAGACAACATCCAATATTTCCCTCTCAGTCTCCACTACAGCCTTTACCTTTTGAGCGAGTTCCTCAACAAATATGAGAGATCCAATGAATATATTGGCATCAGACATATTTTATGTGTGCGCACCCATGAACCCTGAGTTAAGAATGGAGAGAATTTGCCCAAACATGTGTTCTATTGTATTTCAAATTTCAATATGCAATATATCTCTATGAAACTAATACATGATATGATCTCACATGTAAATGAGCTTTTGACTAACCAAGGACCTCAAATCCTAGGTGACTTGAGTAGGCTCCTCCACTATCAACATCATATTATTTTGTTGACGCGAAAACTTGTAGTCCTAGATTTACATTCTACATTACAAAAAGTAGAGAAATGATCCTTACATGTGAATACTAAGTATTTCTAGATAGTACACTGAAACACAAAGACTTCAATGAAGACACCAGCCTGGGATCCTTTGGAAGCCATGCTAAAGCACATAAGATGAATGCATTGCACATAAATTTAAAGTATCCATGTAAGATCAATGTTGTGTTGATTTGTTTGCATTATATAAGCCCTATTTAACCCCCTTCATCACTTGGTTAAGCTCATTAATTTTTTCCAGTAACGTCATCTTGTCTTCGTGGAGTTGCATCATGCACATTTCTTGCTTGTCTTCAACACTTTCTAGTTCATCCAAAGATGAACATATTTTTTCAATGTCCCCATCTTCTACTAAGTATTTAACTTTTTCTATAATCTCATAGACCTGAAAAGCACATCAATATCCTGTTAAAATTTTTATACTATGTACAGTATTAAGTCACTTATATTGGAAAAAGATGGTAGATTGAAGTATGAAAAAATGTGAAACTGGCAACTATTTTGGCAGGGTTGGTTTAGTGAGTCTCAATATCTTCATATTGAGAAAGATGCAAAGAAAGTTGACTTTAACCAAGTCTTTTACCTTTACAGATATCCTTAGCACTTTTGGCATGCTGGAACTCTGTTGTGACAAACTTGATTTCTTTGACATTTCTGGCACTCTTCTAGTTACTTGAACATGCATTTATCCCTTTGTAACTCCTTCTAAAGGAATCCATTTGTCAACTGTTTCATTTGGAGGTAGCCTTTCATACTCTACAACACAATTACCAATGTTGTATGTTGGAAATACAACATTATGATCCTTTACATGAAGCACCAAACGACTACCAATGTCAGGGAAATCCAAGGTTTGATGCCATTGAGGATTGAGCGTCTTATAGACAACCTGCATGGAGTTGAGGAATAACTATGTCAACTATGCTAGTATTTATGGTGTGCAAACAAAATGGAATCTTTTATTCTTAGTTAGAATCTTCATTTTCCTACTGCCTATAACTTATGTGATTTTTTCTCTTTTTGACATTTTGGTCATCAGTACTGGCTTTCGTTTTTGTACCTTCTAAAACTTCTTGATGTGACATAATTTACTCCTAGAAAACTCATTTCAAACTTCAGCATCACCAAATTGACATGATAAAATAAAGCAGGCCAGGCATCACTTTTATAATTTATACCAAACTCTATAATCTAGATAGTGTATGCTTTGGAATGATGAAACTCACCATTGGCCATAAAAGGATTATAATAGCAACATTTGAAAGACATTAGTTACATTTAACAATACCTAACCAATGAAAATTCAACAAAATTGACCGAGTTCCTATTTAAGTACTTCATTACTCATTTGCTGGTTTCCCTACAGAGTGGGGATGTTGGTATCAATCTAAGGTCAATGAAGGCACAAAACACAACTCCAACTAGACAAAGTAACAAGAGGGAAGGAGGCTATATGCACAATGAGAGTGAAGAGTTGGGAAGACATTATACTTGATGTTTACTTAAGAAATGACTACCTGAAAAATTATAACAAGAGAGTTTCTTTTTATCATTCTAATATTGCATGAAATGGAAATTCTTTTGATGGACACATTGCCCTAACATTAGAGAGTAGTTGAATGTTTAAAGTGTAGTATTTATCCTTTTGTCCCATTCATGACTAATCCCAACTTACACAATATTGTATCTTTTCTGTCTCATGTGAAGGCATGTCAACATCCATGTCACATGTTAATAACAAATAGGAATTGTACAGTTTCCTCATTGTACCACCATATTAACTTTGCAAATAGGACATTTCCATGAAGCAAAACCTCCCTTTACAAAAGCAGCTGAATAAATATAGTCCTGTGTATTCCAAACTTGCAGGAGATTTATGCATTTGGGGTACAACTAACCCTAAGAAAATGGTTTGCTGATGTGTACGAGCACTATAACATTGGCATGATAGTATCATTGGTATCAATGCATCACCAATGCATCATGCTAGCACTATAGCCAAGACAGTAAACCCTGTAAGTTCATGCTATACAGGCATGCATAAGTCCCTTCAGCTTTGAGGGCATTGGGGACTATATCTATCCTTGCCTCTTTACAAAATATGGGCCAAATATAGGCCTTGTCTCACATATTCATTTTTTTTGTTTTCCTTTAATAACCTTAACATAAACACCAAGGCACAAGGTTGGGTTAGACACATTGACTCGTAAATATTTGGAAAGACTCCAATGTGAACTATTCAGGGACTCATACATATCTGGAATAACCTTGAGAGTTATCCTTTTTTTCCTCACAAGGGTAGATAGGCTAGAATATTACTAAATCTTGTAGGTATATGATGTAGCCTCTTCTAGTTCACATTGGAGTCTCTCCAAATTTTCACATTTGTGCCCTTCTTCTATTTAAGCAAGAGCTCATTCCTCATTTCGGATGGATGGTGTGGAACCTCCACTTGAGCTTTAATTGTATTGTACAATATTTTCTTGGAAATAAAAGGCTTTGGAGGTCACAAGTGGTGTAGCTCTTTCATGTGTGGATGATAATTGTTAAGTGCTTATGAGGTAATCGATTATGTGTTTTTTCTTACAATATTCTTCGTTGAGTTTGGCCTTTAAAAGGGGGCTATATCCCAATAGGGTAGTATTAGAAAGCTAGCTTGCTTATATTCTTATTGTTCATTTGCTTTAGATCTCTTAGAAGTGCGTGTTTATTTTGGCTAAGGTTCATGCTTTATAAGTTTCTATTGTAGGTGGCACCAAGTTATTTAACCTTTTTTCTTTGCAAGGATTTCTATTTTACATGTTATATTTCGTAGAGAAAGGGTTGAGGGAGTAAGAATCCTCCTCATCTTTAAGATCTACAGAAGAACATAGTCTCTTTGTGCTCCACCATACAAGACTCTATTTCCCAAACTTTCCAATGGACCAAGCTTCTTGTTCTCCCTCCTTTACTTAAAACACATTTAAGCGATGTTGTTCAGTGGAATGATAACACACTTTCAATGCCTTTTAAATGGTGGATGGAGGATATGCCAATCAGATATTCTAGAAGTTTATTCATTTTAGTGAGTGGGGTGCTATTAAAGTCTAGGAATTAAATCATATTTCAAAATGCCACACTCTCACCCTATCTGCTACTCATTATTCCCTTTCCACAATGGGTGTAGGACATGGAACCAACAACTCGGATGAACTTCAAGTCCTGGATATACTTCTTAGATTGGCAGTAGATTGTGATTTAGACAAATTATAGGCTTTGGGAGATTCCAAACTTATTATCGATTGTATGTGTGGCACTGTACCTTTCCTAAATCTGGCGCTACAACCTTTGATGGATCAGGTACACTCCTGGAGAGATTGTCTGGATTATGAATATTTCAAGCACATCAATAATGAACTCAATACACTGGTAGATATTCAATCCAAAGATAGAGTTGATTTACAGTTAGGGATGTTGAAACTACAGAAGATGAAAGATGGTGTGCATACTAATAACCCACCTTGACCTTTTTTGTGACCTTATTTTCCTTTTCTTAGTGCGGATGACACATTTCATATTATGACTCTAATTTCATAATGCAGATGCTGAATATGAAATAAGAAGATTAGTTTATTTTAGTCAAAGGGCTCGGGGCCATTATGACAAAACAACTTTTTTGAACCTTATGGCTCTTTTCAAGTGTTTACAAAAAGAAATGCAGAAAATGACTAAAGAAGAAATAACTTGAAATAAACTATGTAGCATATAAATTGCACTCTTGACATCTTTGTGAGCCAACATTCCATTCTTCTACCTTTACAAGTTGTGGGAGAGA
Source organism: Pseudotsuga menziesii (assembly GCA_001517045.1). Classification (NCBI taxonomy): domain Eukaryota; kingdom Viridiplantae; phylum Streptophyta; class Pinopsida; order Pinales; family Pinaceae; genus Pseudotsuga; species Pseudotsuga menziesii. Next base: position 196,887 of record LPNX010896444.1, on the reverse strand, counting down.
GTTTTCAATCATGGAGACTATAGTTTGCCTCTAGAAATGATATCCTTTTTTTTAAGAATACTTGATTGAAATAAATTTGTGATATAAGATGATAAAAAGGAAAAACAAAGTATGATAAGTTTGTTCTAGTGAAGTAAAGAAGAGCACCTCTGCTGAATCTGTTCCCTCAAAGGGGACAACCATACAAAATTCCTTTCCACAATGTTCAACATGTGTAGCCAACACACTTGAATTCCTTCCTACTTCCCAAAATGTAGTGGAGTCATCTTCTACATATTTCATCTGTATATAAAAGAGACATCAAAGTGTATTTGGTAAACTATTTGAAATCTCAATCATCAATCAAGAACAAGTTGAGACCACTCCTGTCTAGCATGGATTTCAACAGAAGAGAACTAGGAAAAAATAATTATGCAAAAATCAATTTAAACGAGTAATTTCAATGCTGCACACTTTCTGAATAAGCATTACTCAAGGATTGTGGGATTTACTTCAAATAAAAAGCTAACCTTTATTTCACAACTGGCCAAATAATCATATTTGACATTGCTTGAACCTTGTTTGTAAAGATGTAGTTTTAGGATGCCTGCGTTTTCATGTAAAAGAAGATTGCAAACTATTTTGGAAGATTTTCTGGTGAAAACTAGTCATATTTTCATGCCTTCTTTTTCTTTTCTTTGGCCTCAATTTTACTTTACAGTGTCTTCACATTTTCAATGCATTCATCAAAGCTGTCTCAGTCTCCTTTTGTGATTTACACTCAGAAGTTTGGTTCTTCACTGGTTTTTGTTTTTCTTGACAGCTATTGTAAACACAGCCTAAGGGCTTCGTCATTTCTTCTCATTGTCCACCTAGTAGCAATCTTGTTGCAATACATACACAAAGAAAACAAACAATCAATGTTTTTCTTTTACACACAATCACTTAGTTCTGGGTAGATATTGGTTCGAGTCATGTTTAGAAATTAACAATCATGGACATGATTATGTTACTCAACTTATTTTGGAGGAAGCTCAAGCAATGAGTTAGTGTGTCTTAACAAATCTCATTGGCTTATACTCGAACTGTCTTACACAATTGCAAGGGAGCTCGTATGTGCCATCATTTCTTGCATAATAATTTAGAATTCTTCACAGATGGAGCTCTATTTATGACTCTTTCACCTTTCCTTTCCTCATACACATTTATTTAAGATAGATTCAATCTCATATCAATTAGGAGTAGCCATAGCAAACATTTCACCCTCAAACAACTCTTCAACATCCTTCACAGTGGCCACAGATGATCCAATGACAGAGGGAACTCTTTTGGAGTTTCTTACTCTGTTGTAGTGGCCTTTGAACTTCAAAATATCAACATATATAGAATTTCCCCTTGATTATTTACAGATTGCAACATAATTCCTCAGAAAAAATGACTCAATATTTTAGTGAATTTTGTCCACAAGCTTCCAGAAAATGTGCCTTGCTTCACAACATGCCCGAAAATCATCAAATTCCCATGAAAAAGCATACATAATAATACATTTATTGTTAAATTATCTAATTCACTCGTCTTTTATAATCTAATATATATATAATAAAACTAATGTATTCACAATTGGAAGATTAGTTAATGTATAGGTTATGTGATCTGTGTGATGATAAATATATTTGCAGACGGTAGAATTCTCATTTTTCCAGCAAGTGATTAATTTGTAGATTCTCTATACATCCATACAAGAGACATCATTTACACTATAGGCGTACATCCATAGTCATAGATGGGTCACGGAGAGCACATTCGACGGATGTAGATGCAAATGGAGGCCTGAGGGCACATTCAATGGTTGTATATGCAAATGAAGGCCCGACAGCACATTCCATAGCATCTCCATTGACATCGATTTAAAAACACATTGAAAATTAATTATTAAAAGGTGGTTGGGTTGATTGGCGAATTGGATGGCTAAACTTCACTTAATTTAAGCCACCTCTCTCCAAATTCACTGAATTTCAATAGATGAAATTTGGCAAACTTGGTGACTTAGCCCCAATGCATCCAAACCTCCCCTGTAATTTTTTCTCAGAATTCAGCTACTTATCACTTGAGTAACATTTTCCCCAACTTTGAATTTTAAAAAATTTACACTAGTTGTTTGCTATTACAATATTCAGTTCTAACTTATTTAAGTGTCAGTGTCATCCTAATCTATGTTTTCTATAGTTACAAAATAGCTATATAAAACTATCATATTCCCGAATTCAATTACTTATCACTGTGGGTAACAATTTCCCCAACTTGGAATTTTCAAAAATTTACACTAGTTTTCTATTACAATATTTAATACTAACTTATTTAAGTGTCATTGTCATCCTAATCTATGTTCACTACAGTTACAAAGTAGCTATCTAATACTATCTTATTTTCATGCAGCCGCTTATCCACAGTTTTCCAAGTATGCTCATGTAAATTGGCTAAGTGTGCCCATGCAATTTATTTTCACTTGACAAATGTTGCTAACTTGCTCCTGCATCATTCTCTCTTAGTTGAATGAATTTGAATACTCTCGGAAAGGACCCCTAAAAAATTTGTCTCTTCCATTTTTCCCTCCGTCAATTGAAACCATTTTGCAAAACATATCACATGCCCAATCACAACTTTGTTTTATCATCAACAACTTGTAACACACTGCCACATGCAAACAAAATCATCTTTGCTGTCTTGGTGGTGTTCTTTGTTGATGTATATGTAACTTCGGAATGTATTATTCCATGTATATTGTAACCCGATGTTTATTCTGGGATGTTTCTATTATGTATCTGAGTCATGTTGTCATGCCCCGATGTTCCGATCAGGAAGATTAATAATGTAAACAAGTCATATCAAGTCATTAGGTAAGTCCCTACAGTTTCGGGGCACTTGATTTATTATACACTAATTAAGGTGTAGGCTCGGGTAAGTAATATTAGGTCGATCCTACGTGTGAAAATATAATTCAAGTGAACGGATGAATATAAATAGAGAGTGAGAGTCTCTCTATTTATCACTTGTGAAATACATCACTTGCTCTCTCAAGTGTGGCGCACTATTGGAGAAGGAAATACTTTGGCTTGACAGAAGACAGAAGGCTATTACTATGTTGGGAGTGCATCTTATTGTTTTGGGTTTCACATCTTGTGGTGATACTATCTTAGAGGAAGTTGCGGGGTTTTCTCCATTTATGGTTTCCCCAATCAAAACTCTTTGTGTCTCTTGTCTCTTGTGATGTGCTTATGTTCTTGCTGTGCTTGTTATTCTCTCAGTGAAAATATCCTAACATAATGCTAGCTTAAATGTTGAAAAACTAACATGGTATCAGAGCTAACCTGAGAAGAAGACACTGTGCAGCTGCGGAGGCTAGGGATTCCTAGTTTGTGGACTATTCTCCACAGATTTTCAGCAAAAGTAAGGGAACAGATTTTCAATTCTGAGGTTTTTCAGTTTTGGACCTGTCACTAGGGTCGGAAATTAGGGCTTTTTGCAGAAGAGGAATTTTTCAGTGAGCCCAGGCCTGGATTGATATCCTCCCCAAAATCAAAGTTAGGAACAAATTTGAAGGCATTTGGGTGGGCAGAACTCCGGGAAAGCAAAACCCTTGTTGCTCCTGAACCAGCTCTGTAGGATTTCAGCTCAAGCTTTAGATTTGACATCTTGAACCTGGTAAGATCTAAAATATTTTGTATTTCCATTTGAGGTTCTTATTTAGAGATGTCTCATCATACCAAGCTTGATGAAAAGCTTGAGGGGGCTGATAACTTCCGAGCTTGGAAGTATAGGATCTCCCTGGTCCTGGAG